>KV751337.1:4099472-4133167 GCA_001698575.1 Mola mola
ATTATGTGCTTTTAAACAGACTGATGCATGGTTGGTAAATTAATGGCTAAAACATGTTTGCATTCAGACAAATCAGTAAAACATTGTGATTGCACAAGTCATAAAGTCAAGGTTTAGCCCAGCCACATTAACAAACCTTAAGATAGCTGTCTTAAAATAACAGGCTCCTGCTCCACAACAGCGACATCCAGGGTTCCATTCTGGCCAGGCACCTGTATTGCAAGTCATACCTCTCTGTTTTTCTGTCTCTTCACTGGCATCGCTCGACAATAAAAGATTCAAACTAAATGATCTCAGTGTGTGACACAACACTGACGCTGTGTTTCAGTGCACAACACTGGACCGTTCCAGCTTTCACACAATCCACTGCTTTTTGTGGTCTTATAGCACAGTGATTGGAAAGTTATTTGTGTTTTGGACTTGTGCTATATGAGTGTGATGAGCCTTTGTTCTATTTTTATAATGTTTTATAGGTTTCCATGTAATTGAGGAGCTGAGAAAATCATGAGATGAGATTAACTGGCATCAGTTTTGTTAAGCTCTCTCTGAAGAGATGATGAAGAAAATTTTTGTTTTTCCATAAATTGTGTTTTCCAGGCCTTGTGTGAGTACACTGCACTCTGTTTTCTTTCCTCACCTGCTCATGCACTCATGTTGTGACATGACTGACCTTCATGCCTGAGTGGTGGATCGAATCAGAGAGCGCACCCGTATGAAGTGTCTGTCTGTCAGTGAGATCTAGAGGTGAAATGAAAGTTTTACCTCCCTTCTGAAAAAGTGGCTTTTCTGTCTTTTGATCTTGCCTTGTTTGTCCTCAGTGTGCTGTTGTTTCTTCAGTGAATGAATTAAAGAGGAATTGACTGATGAGTAATAATCAATGACCACTTTTACTGCTGTTTATTATGTGGCAGTGTCCGTTTTCATGCAACCTTTACACACCCATATACAGATACTCAAACAGAATTGATTCTGTATAAAATTAGCTTTATACTGTATGGCGTTTACTTCAAATCAATTTCCCAAACTCAATCTGCATTTTTAGTACACAAGAATGTAAAGCTGTTTCACAGTTAAAGACAAAAGATAAGTGCATCTTAAGCTGCTCTTTGTTCACTGTATCCAAGCCATTTACTTAAATGCACATGGACATATCTCCAGTTCCTCACTGTCAACAAAAATAAAGCCAGAATCTGAGCACTGTTATTCAAATTACCCCTTAAAACCAAACAAGGGACGAACGTTTCACTGGGGACAAAAAAGGAAATTGATTGGTGTTTTTGGTGTCACTTTTGGGGGTTCTCATGTTGTCCATCTTTATATACAGTCATTATGGGTTTTACACAGAGACTGTGCAATATCACCACAACTACACCATTCTCTACCCCTCCTTTGTTTATTTACGCAAAACAAAACAATGCTGCCATGATGCCACCTCATAGTGGAATTTTACATAGCAAGCTGTTGTTCTGCGGCGAGATTTATATACATTTCCAGTTGAGATGCACTGGTTACAATTTTCTTTACAGATTCCAACGATCGATTTGTGTGTGACCTGCCTGTACCTATTTTTCAATTCCCTTTTTTTAAAACAACTATAATTGTCAGCATATGCAAACAAAAATCAACTTTTGTTCAACACAAAATGTCATTTTCATTAAAGAAATTATTCGATTGACTTAAACAACTTTAAAACAAAGTTATCTGTGACTGGAAAGAACCAAAATATGATTTTAAAAAAATAATCTGCCAAAATATCAATTGTAAAGTTTATTTTGTGAACAGCTTCTGGCAGTTTTTGTGTGACATGAGGCGAAGCCTCTATCCTCACCTGCTGGGAACAAACAAACAAAACAAACAAACAAGCAAACCAGTCCACTGTCGCTGTGGATTCACCCATTGTAAGGATCCACATACGCATTATTAAGTTACAGGAGTTTATTTTAAACTTACACACACCAAAAAACAAAAACAACAAACACAAATAACAACGAATGGAACAAACATTTAATATGTGCAAGTCAATTATAAATTAGTATAGTATACGTTGTTGTCGTTGTTTTGCTTACCATAAAATATGCTGCATTACTAGTCTATAGCACTACTACTGATAATAATTATCATCATCATCATCATCATAACATGTGCATAAAATATATCATTGACATAACGAACACAAGTGTGTTTTAAGTGTGTGTGTTTATTGCGCTACTTAACTTCATAGTTACATTCACTGACTGGAGTGAAGCCAGTGAACCCAGTCTTCTGAGACCGCGGTGTTTCCGGGGAGTCCGCTAACTCGCCTTGAGTACTTCGCAGCAGCACCCTAACCCGGGCCAGAGGACTCATAGGATCCGGGTTAATGGAGTCGTCGTACTTGTGACTCCTGCTTCAGTGCGAAGATTCGAATCTTTAATCTTGAATCCGGGTGATTTAGGAACCGAGCAGCTCTACGGTGCCTTGGGGCTGGCTCGGAGCCCTGGCAACCACTGCCTTTGCTCTTTGGCTGTCAAGTTTCTTCAGACTGGCCATTTTCTGCTGGGTGCGAATTTAGAGTCCCCTCCACTCACTGTGAAGGACGTCCACTTTTCCACACGTTGATGTTAGCATGTTACTGTGCCGGACATGACACACGTGTGGCATTTCTTCTCAGAATACGCAGGCTGGGAGCTGTGGCGTATTGCTGCTCTTTTCTGTCTCAGCTGCCTTAATTGAGCCTGCTCCATATCCCGCTGGCATGGAGTGTAGGATTTAAATTTTTGGTTTCGACCTGATGAATCGGTGCGTCTCTGATTTACTGTTCTCATTTTTTGAATCAGCTGCTATCTTTTGCTAGATGCTTTAATTCTGCCAGTTGTAGGTCAAACTCAACAGAACGTCACAGCCCTGTCTTCTCATTGGGCACTGTTCAGACCTCTGATGCCCTGTTAGAGGCGGAATAACTTTGACCCTCCTATTATGCCTTCATGATGTGAACAGATGCAACACGCCTGTATCCATCAGGCTTGCGGGCTTGTTTCAAAAAGGCTAATGACTGACTCTAGAAATGAGTAGTTATCTATTTAACTAGATGAAGCCAATGCCTGTTGATTGCCCTCAGGTGGTGGGCTCCGGTATAGGTCATACACTTCTCCGTTATTTTAGGTCGGACTTGAGCCAAATTAAAAACTCCTCAAATTAATTTTGAGGGTTTCTGTTGTTTTGGGCAGTTCTTATCATGCATGGCCAAGTGATCTTTCAAGTACTTTTTCTGATCAGTTCTGCTTCAGTTGGTTATTTGATGTTATAATGATGAGATGACAACTGAGCTCTGCTCACAGTGGGATGGGTAGATGTATGAGCAGGAAGTCGATACTGCAGATTCACTGTTAGGGCACCTCTGATGCTGGCTTCAGATGACGTCAACAGCACAAGATGGCAGCGCTCATGTTCCAAATATCTTAGTTTCATTCTTTTCTAATGTTTATGTCAGTGGTTCAAACCCAAAGAACTCTGTAATTTATTCAGGGTAAATATGCATTTTTATTTTGATATACTATATATTGTTATTGCGTTTTTTTAAAGTTTTTTTTTCCCCGGTAATAAATACTGCATTATCGTACAATGATGATACTTTTCCAAACTCATCAATGTGTTCTATCTCTTATAATATTTGCCTTCACTCATTTCAGACATTAAATCCACATTACTGAAGATTATTTATCAAAATCTTATTTTGTCAATATGAGTACCAGTTCATGTGGCCCAACAAAGTGAGATATGATCAAATGTCAGTCTAATAACTCCCATAATTTTAGGTAAGGAAGATTTTTATTGCGTTATAGATGAGATACGTATTAGTGATGAAAATCTTGCAGTGTAACTTTGGAGCTGAAAGTAGCAGAACAGACGGTCATTTCCACATGTAGACGGCTTGTTGAATAATCGATTGTTATTGTCATTATAAATCCTTAATAAATTGTTGCTGCACATGCACAGTGATGTGACTTGGAAGAAAAACACATTCACTTTCTACTTAACCTGATAAAAATAGACATCAAATGACAACATTGTTTTCTGTGAAATAAAATGAATTGTAATTGATTTGAACCGTCCGTCATTGGCTGTGGCCAAATTAATGCAATGGTTAAAAACTGTAATAAACTGCAGTCGGCCCCGCTCCGCTCTGAGACAGTGGAAAATGCGACTAGCTGTTTACCTAAAATTACCAAGTGTGGCACACACTTTCCTCTAGCTGTCTCTGCAGGACAGTATCTCCTTTTATCGTCATTATTTATTTTAGAACACAAAGTATTTCCACACATTAGATTACATTTTTCTTGCGATGATAAAATGGGAAAACTGGGCTTTCAGCCATGTTGCCATCTAGAAAGATACAGGCTTCTCTTTGTGTTAGTTCAAAATAAATCCATATTGGACTGTATGTTGGTGACCTAGAGATAACTACTAGTTCAACATTTATCGACTCGAATCCAAATCCTAGACATGTGTCTTTGTCCAGATACATCATGATAATCAGTCACTGAATACTATCTTAATGTAATTTTTTGTCTTTTGTTATGAGTGACCCTTATTTGTAGCAACTATCAGATATACAGTATCTTATGACAGTGCTATGAATTAAGCCTGTTCTCTGCTTCCTCTTGCATAGTGTGAGTCTGGATGGTGTCAGTGCAACATGACATGGAGATCTGTGACCCCCCTATTTCTCTTCGTAAGTGTCACCCATAAAGTGTTTTTCCATGAACTCAGCAGTTCGTAGCTCTGATATGAGAGCTCATTGTTAAAGACTTATAGCCTAAAATAATGTGATCCACAGCACATTTTTGAACTGTTATCTTAGTTTGAAACAGCTCTAACAATATAACTGTTTATATGAGTTTGACTTGCTTTCATCGAATTATTACTTTTTCTCTGCTAGGTGTTTCTGAGCACGATCCCATTGTCCAAAGGAGCATGTAAGGATTACTTCAAAGTGGAGGAATGGGTATATGTTCGTTGTTTTTTAAACAACCTTCCTGTTTGTTTTCAAAAGTTGTGCATTGGATGTTTGGATAGCTTTTTTATCAGCATATCAACACTGACATAAAATACTGTCTGCCACTGGCCGTATCAAAATGTCCAGACTCGCCAATGTTTTAGGCATGTTGGCAGGAAGTGACTGCTCGAGGCCATCAAAGCCCAAATTTCATCCAGTCTACAAAGGGCTTCAAGACACTTCACCAGGCTTCCCTGGTATAATTACCAACAATTATTTGTAATGCTTATTTGAAGCTGTAAGTTTTCTAAGTATTGGCCATTAAACAAAAAAAAAGCTTGTTATGCACACAACCAGCCTGAGCGGATGGTGTATGAACAGGGTGTCGTTTTGCAGTTTTTGATTTTCAGGTTCATTTACATTATGTTTTTCTCTTAAAATTTTAGGCCTGAGTCCATGACGCAGAAGACTCGAGTTTATGTCCCATGTGAAACCAGTTGATAGTTATTTTTGTTCTTCACACTGAATCAGTACTGTATGTCTGTAGTGGAGCAGCCTTCAAATCCCTGTTTTGAATGAAATGACCAATGAGCATGTCTGCATTTGCCTTTTTTTTTTTTTTTTTTTTTATTAGCAGGCTCCTCCTCTCCTTATGTTTTAACTGCATGTGGTTAGGCAAATGAATATTCCAAAGTTTAAGTGCATTTTAAAGTGTTGCCAGTGAAGCCACATATCTTCACTGCACGCCATTATTGTCACCACATAACGTTTCCTGCTCACAGCTGCAATGGTGCATGTAACACCAACTGAGTTGAACTACTGTAGCCATTGGCCAATATCAAAAAAAATGTGTTTTAAAGAACACATTGGAGAAACAGCTGAGATGATTTATATTAATATTATCATATTCATGTCCAGCCAAGCAGTGTCATAAATCACCGGCTCAGAGGCAGCGTGACAATGAGAGGAAACGTACCTTTTACTTCCTTCCTGAAAAGTGTGTTAGCCGCGCTAATCTACTGTGTGCTTTTGTTTTGGGCAATGAATTAAACGACTGAAGACGAATAATGAGTGTAAAAAGAAAAAAAATGAAATATTGCAAGAGTCTAATTGAACTCATAATTTTTATTCAATCCTAAGTTCTAATAAGGTTTTAAACTTTACTCTCTGAAACAGTTATGAGTGAGAAGAGTTGTAAAACTACAACCACTACAATAGGATCAAACAATTAAACTGAACTTTTAATAGCACGTGACTTTCTGGAACTTTCTGTGGAGCCCTGGAACTCCTTTGAACAGCACTGCACCATTATCAGGAGCATTGCTCTTATAGTATTAACCATTATAAACATTTGCAAACAAAAATCTGGAGTTTAACAGTTATTCTGTATTTGTACTTCTCTTTTCCACTTTCAAGGGAAGAAATCTGACTGAATTCATCTCCCTCATAAAAACCAACGATTCCAAGGTAACTTAAACAGCCAGCGAAAAATGAAAACACTTTATATTCTTGTGTTCAACAGTGACTGTGCTGAGATGTATCTTTACTTGTCCATATGCAGGATGTGATGGAATGCACTGTAGAGAGAGAGTGCTTGGCAGGAAGAAATGCATGTCACATTCTGTATCATTGCTTCGGCAGAAATGTGAGTGAGGACCAATATTTTACTCTCACTTTGCTCAACTTTGTGTCTCCTTTTTACGTTTGATGGTGTCTTCTTACAATGATGCTGAATATCCACATGTCCCTTTTCTTCCATTCTATATAAGAATAAATAAACAACTATTTTTTTTTACTTCAGCACATTATTACAACCTAAATATATATGCAGAGTGTGATGGCTATAGAATGACTCCATCCAGGCCAAAGGTCACGGGCCTCATTTGTGCCTCACTTGTGAAAACAAAAAAACTCAGATCAAAGCCACAGACAGTTGGCTTTGATCTGAGCAATATCTCAATGCATTTAGGGATTTTTGTCAAATCTGCCACAAAACTACAGTCTTTCTCTCAAGGGTGAATTGATTAAATTTAGCATGTCGGTTTCAAAGGGGAGATTAGAAACAACAACATTGTCGCTACCTTCCCAAACAGGCTTTTGTGTTATAGATTTAATCAAACTTTCTGCTGATCTGCATCCCGCTACTTGTATAACTCAGTACTCTTTACTTCCCCTCCAAAATACTTAACAAAAACTCCTGTTCCTATAAAATTCTGCCTCAGCCTAATTGGTTTCGGCATTATCCATATTCAGGTTTGCCCAACTAAAAACTTAGTTATCCAAAAATCATGACACTCTTCTGTGTCTTTAATGACCATTGTCTTAATTAATTTAATTGCTAATGCTAACATTTTTCAGAGTTTCTTACATCCTTATTTACTTGTTTATTTTAAACAACAATTTGACCCCCAAACACTTAACTTGCTCTGTAATCCAGAGTTTATTACAAAACATTCATCTGAACCTTTGAAGAAACTTAAGATTTCCGCCAGTCACATTACCACAAAAACCACCCCAGTCCTTCTTCTTGACCCACCATTGACCTGACATTTTTTTCTGAGTATAAACTATGCAAGTAAATTCAGCAAGGTTTAGGAGTCTTTAGCTAACGCAACTGAGAACACAAACAACAACAAGCTTAGCCCAACGAGTTGATGAATGCGCTGAGGTAGCTAGTTAGATAGCAGAAGTGCTCTCTGCTGTTTAAAGTGAGAAATTTTAATCATTTTACATCTCAACTGATTTGAATCTTTGCATATTTGTTGCAATTGTATTACTTTGTCACGGTGCATTGTTTCATCCCTAGGAATAACTATTGGAACTTGATCCTATATAAGCAAAAAAAAAAAAAGGGCAAAGAGATAGAGCATAATAGAAATTGAGGTAAAAAAAGAGGGAACCGATGAGATCACTCAGTGGAAAGCGCTGTGTTGTTGTGTTGTGCTACTACCCCAGGACTTGACATGTTTCAAAATCAGTAAGTAACTAGACTTGCCTACTTATCAAGACAGTTTGCCCAGTTGGACAATAGCCAACTGCAAACAGTAGCCGTACAGCTCTCTTTGCGAGCGCAGCCCCATTTGTAACTCCACCTAGAAACGCCAGGCGTGGAAAGTGTTATCCCCTTTCCCCTTTACCAGTCCAATTTCTATCTGATAAACTTGTTGCTTTCCTTTTCTGCCACAGACGTTGGTAACGGGGATCAGTCAAAAGTGCCAAGGGAATGCCTCTGAGATTGTCCCTTACTATCATTTCATGTGCCTGACGGCCAAAGCTTTGAACCACAGTACTTCAGGTATTACTCATAAAGATTAGCCGTTACCTAACAATAAAAATTCTGTCTAATGATTGCACATAGTTATAGTTAAACCATTTCTAAAGCTGAAGTGTTGTTCAAGTGGTGAAATCCTTAATTTGCTTTTCCTTTCTTTCTGTGTAGCAGCCTGCGATTACGGTGAGTGTTCATGCTGCACTGCACTGAGAGTTGTGTGGTGTGTAACTCACAAGTGTGTGTGTGTGAGTTGTGCAGACATGCAAGTGCTGGCAACAGAACACACAGTCAAGTATTCATTTAATTTCCTGCAACATTTTATAATATATTGCTTGACAACTCACAACCTTCATTGACATAAAATTGAGTTCTTTTTTTTCTTTTTTAGATAAGACATGTAAGATGTATTCAGGAAAAACATCTGCCAGTAAGTCACACCTTTTATTTTAGAACTGGTTTTAAAGTGCATGTTGGTGCTGTGTGAAATTCCTTCACTCCTCCATCTTCACACCCAGTTACATAATCCAAATGAACAATGACAGTCTTATCACTCAGAGAGGCGTAGACACATCTGATCGATAAATCTATGCTGAATTAATGAGTTTCACAGAGAACATTCTCTAATGTAAGTGAACTAATGACAGAGGTGTTGGACATCTTCTTTAGAACACCCACTTTGACTTTATGTGAAGAATTTATACTCAAAAGTGCATAAAGTAGAGTGTCATCACACTAGCCACTAAGGATGAAAATTTTGTGCAATTTTATTAAAGAATGGTTCAACGCCTTAATAATTAATAGTCATGTATTAAAAAAACAAAGAAAAGAAAAACACTGCTTCATCTCCAGTTTGCAACAGTGTTAATGAAGTGACTCGCCAGAAATGACCCAGTACATATAGCTGGCATGGTACTGACTGGCATGCCTTCTGCAGTTAATGCAGTCCAACAATTAGTTGTAATAGCCACCCAGTAGCCAGCGTAGCCTTTAACTCTTCTTTCTTTTGCCTATTCTCAACCCTGCTATTAGCTCTTGAGGGGATTTGATAGTCCGGTTCAAGATGGTTTATTAGTTCAGGATATCCCTCACCGTCCACAAAATTTCCGGTATCTTGTCCTTTTCTGACATAAAGCAAATCCAGAGTTATAGTCTGCACGCACATCACTGTAGCTTGTTTTAACTAACACCGATACAATAGTACTTTTTTGAGCATGTAGTTCCACTCTTCTGTTATGATAGCAGGCAAGTTTGAGTATGGTGAAAGTACACCCCCGACTGTTATAAAAGATAATTTACACTGCATGTGCACGCTTGGGGAGATTACATAAATTAGCAATTAGAATAAACTAATATTGATATATAGAGTTGACCTGATGCTTTCACAAAATATTTTTTTTTGACCTTTGAGTAACCTCCGTCTTTGACCTTTGCTCACCAAAATGTAATCAGCTGTAGGGTTGGCCAAGACCAAACTTTGATGAAAATTTCATTGAAATCAGTCATGTAGTTTTTTTGGTTTTTTTTTTTTTTAAAATAGACACTGATGAAAACAGAACTTCCACAAATCCATTGTTTTTTGCAACTCGTAACACAACTGGTATTTTTAAGTTCAGGGAACTTAAAATCTTAAGGCAGCTTGCACAATAGGTTTTTTGTTTTAACACAATGACTTGGTTGTTACAGTGTGTACTGTATAATATACCGTATGACAACAAACTGGTAAAAAAAAAATGAACCAGAGAACACAAATCCTGCGTCATGGTACGGACTTCAAATGAGGTGCTCAGCTATGTTGAGATCGAGCTGCCTTCATGACATTGGAAAGTGCCTTCTGGCAACAAATAGCTTCTTCTGTCATCAAGCTTGCTCTGTAGTACACCCCTTAGATGGTATGACTGTCAACACATTTAAAACAGCAGAACCAAATGCAACATTTTGGAGTTTACTGTACATTTGAATTATTATGTCTACCACTATCATCTATAACTTTAGTGTTATTCTTTGAGTTCATACTTGTAAGATTTTTAATGACTGACTCTCTGCCTGCCTGCAGCTTTTGGTCAGACTACATTACTAACAACCACAGTAACAACAACAGTAACAACACCAAGAACCACAGCAACATCAGGAGATATAGCACCAACAGTAACCAAAGCAACAACAGCAGTGTTGCCACCAATAATGACTACAACACCAGCACACACTCAGAGCACAGTTACTGGATACAATGGTAAGCTATGCTTTATGAAACTTGATATGGCTGTTAAAAATTAATTTAGAGGAGAGAATTTTCGTTTCTATTTTTTTAAAATAATACGTATCAGGGGTTAATTAGCTACAGTACTGCATGAAGATAAATGTGTACTTCTGTTTTTCCCCACAGTAATATACATTAATTCAGTTGGTGATGCAGAAAAACATTTTTGTTTTTCCTCGGATAATATTAAGACCTAAAATTTTTCACAGTGTGTCATCAACATGCTGGAAGAATGATGACGGCTCAGCAGCTGTCAACCACTTTGGACAGTTTTATGTTTCTGATTGACTGCATATTCCATTTATACTGCTTGTGCTGCAGTAAAAAGAACACCGCTTATAGAAGTCGATTCTTTACTTGCATTAATTACAGATAATATTCAGTTTTTAAAAACAATTTCACTTTGAGTTGTGATTTCACATCTCCTTCATTAAGGGACAGTGTCAGACCTTAATGAAGTATGTATAAATCAGCTTTGTCAGGTTTGAATTTTAAGAGCTATAACATGCAGTCACATTAGAAATAAATTCACACATGAATTTAGTATAATTCATTTTGAATGGTAGCCCCTTTGTGACGTCACTTTTGTGCTTTAGGTCTTCTTCGTAGCTCTCCTTTATAAGAACCTTTTAATGAGTGAAGAAGATTGCACATATTCTGTTCATTTTGTGCTGTAGAAGAGCGAAATAACAAGATGACTCACAAAATGCCACATTTTATGGAATGGAATCTGAAGCAGAAAGTCTGAGTTAACAAAGAGAGTTGCTATATTCTGATACTCAGAATCTCTAACTGAAACCTAAAGCCCCCTTAAGAGAGCCAGAGCTGTTGTCTGCTTCATACAACCCTGTGGTAAATTTCTAAATTAGTCCCGAGAATAGACAGGATCATAAGACACGATAGTCTGAAACATGGGAAACTGACCAAGCATATTCAACAAGTCGGGAGTGAGAGCATTTGCCATGAATGAACCAACCAGAGACAAGCAAACGGGCAGAAAACAAAAATTTCATTTTCGTCTAAGTATGTTTTTGAGTGCACTGTGTTATCTGGGGGTCGTATTCCCTCAGCTGACAGGATAAACAATAAAAGCAATAAAATCATTTTCACCCACATTGAACACAAAGGTTACACTTATTCTTCATCAAAAGTTTTTTACCATTATGTTTGGGTTCGATAAGACGTCAAGGATGGCCGATTTGGTACAAAAAAATAAATAAGTAAAAAACACAGTTATTAAATTTCCTATCCCACTCCTCAAATGAATCCTAACCATGATAAACTGATACAGTCAACCTTTAAACCTTTAGTGTGGCCATAGTATTAAATTGAATATTTTTGTAGATTTGGAAAGAATTAAAAACAGATGTGAACCTGCACAGTGTGATATTTGACCATGTTTTCCACTGGTCAGCACCTTTGTAATAATGTTTCAAGAGGGAAAATATTATTTTCTTGATTGACTGCTCTGATCCCTTGTTTGATACTCCTTCCACATCTCATGTTCTCAAATTAAAAAAAAACAAGATATTCAACCATTGTTAGGGTAACATGATTAAGAATAAAGTTGCATGTAACATGTTGTCCTTGTCTTCAAGTTCAGTGTATTAGAAGAGAAAGAAATGATTCTTGTTTGCTTGTGTGACATTGTACATTTGCAGTGGTAACGATGTTTTTTTTTTATCATGTTTCCAAAGGTAACGCATCATACATTAAAGAAAAAACAGGTACGTTTTTTCCCTTCACTTTTAATACTTTGACATTTTTGTAATAAAAATCTGTCACAGTTTATTCTATATAAATGCATGGTTTGTCCAACCAAACATTTCTTTACATGGAGGCTCATGTTTTCCTTTTTTCTGTTTTTTCTGTTTTTTTCACCCAAAAAAGAAAACTCTGATGCAAATAACACAGGTAAGCTTCTTCCCTTCATTAACATTTGCATATTTATATTTGGTTGAATCCTCTAAGAGTGGGTTGTTATGGTTGGCATAAAGTCACAACCACGATAAATCAGACTTTCCAGGTTTATGATTTTTTTTTTGTACTTTATAATGTAATTTGAAGTTTACCATTCATTTTCTTCTAAACTGTTACTGTATTAAGTCAGTCAGATTTTACATGGATAGTCAGATTTGTCCTTAACAGAATACCAGTGTATATTTCATAAAATACCTGACAATAAAAAAAATATTTCAAATTTGAGAAGATGGACAATGATATACTGCAATTAATTTTTTGGGGTTGCTGAAAAGTGTCCGTGAAGGTTCTCAGTCATCCAGGTCATCTTGATCTCGGAGTGTTTAGTAGGAAGCAACTGGACTTCTTACCTTGTTTGAAGACGTTTCACCTCTCATCCGAAAGGCTTCTTCAGTTCTGAGGTTCAGTGCGGGAAACCCAGGTATTTAACCCCGAGTGGGTAGAGACAATCACCAGTCACCAACAAAGAGGACGTGTTTTGAAACCAACAGCCTCTTTGTTGGTGAGACAATCACCAACAAGGAGGACGTTTTTAGAAAACAACAGCCTCGGGGGTGCAGTCGTCTGGCTAGGCATCGTGTGAGTCGTTAAGGTCACAAGAGCCCGGGTGTGAATCACTCAAGGACAATCACACTCTCGAGTAAACACATCCTCCTTGTTGGTGATTGTCTCACCAACAAAGAGGCTGTTGGTTTCAAAACACGTCCTGTTTGTTGGTGATTGGTGATTGTCTCTACCCACTCTGGGTTAAATACCTGGGTTTCCCGCACTGAACCTCAGAACTGAAGAAGCCTTTCGGATGAGAGGTGGAACGTCTTCAAACAAGATAGGAAGTCCAGTTGCTTCCTACTAAACACTCCGAGATCAATGCTGAAAAGAAACGGAATTTCCTGCACAAGAGATGCTCATTTGTTTTCCCCTAGTACTGTTTGTAAATCAAACAAAAGTCAAAAGTGGAAAACATATACTTCCCACATGTGACATTGTAGAAGTGTAGATGTACTTTTGTCTTTTCATTTCTGGTAATACTAAAGAAATTGTCTCTGACCTTTGCAGCAGCGATATTATTGGCGACATTTTTAGTCATATCTTTGGCTTTCAATGTGGTCTGTATGTGCAAGCAAAATAGGCCAAGACAACTGGTAAGTGAGTGCTAATTCTTGTTTGATTATAACACATATCAATATCAGATAACTGCTCACCTGTTGAGTATGCAGATTTCAATATAAAGTGACGAGAAAAAGCTTTGATTAGGATAAATTGCTGGGTTGAAATGTAGAATAGCTGTTATCATTAGATAACCAATTTAGTGCGATTTAAACAGGAGACTCGAGGCTCATAAATAAGCAGATATCATTGGACGGCATTATTTAAAGACATCCATTTAAAATATAAAATGTGTGACTGATGACTGTGTTAACATTCAGGTTTCCATTACATCCTAAATATGTGTTACTACACTGGTATTTTATTCTGTAAGATAGTTCATGAGAAAAAAAGTCTCGGTTTCTGCAAGCTTTAGTTTCATACTACTGAATAAAATGAGTTTGGGTGATACTTTTTCTTATTCGAATAGTGACAATTTGCATATACTGTATAATCTCAGATCTCAGTCGGCCAACAGGGCGTTTTTGGCATTCAGACCTTTACTTTTGGTATATTTACACTCAGGGCTGTATCACGAAAACTTCGAAGAAATATCAGAATTGATATTTGTCTATATTATTATTGTAGCACAGACGACAGTGACGCAACGTCAAATCAATTCTTTAAAAAAAAAAAAAAAAAAAAGCAAAAAGATGCGCAGAGAGCAGCCAAAAGCAAAAAATGGCGGACAAACCTGACATGTGACGTGCATTGTTTTTGGAAATATACAGTATATTGTCTTTAGAAATAGAATTTACCTTTAGGAAACCTGAGAAAAGCAAAATTGCAATACTTCACATTAAATCAGTATCGCAGCACAAATCGAATCAGGATTCCTTTATCGTGATACAATCGAATCGCAACGAAAGTATATCGTTCATCCCTGTTATCAAACGCTTATGATACGATGTGCAAGTTCAGACATGTTAGTAATATTTTTATGTATGCAGTTGCGGCTGATGGTAAAATTGAGTGGGTGGGCTAGCGCTAATGCATTATGGCCATTAGAGTAGTTAACACTGCAGCAAGAGCAGCATCACATCCCAGACCCAGAGATAGAGCAACAGAATTTATAATATACTCTGTTAGTGCTCTACAAGAGCACTACAGATAATGTCTGATGCCAAAAACTCCCTTTCTTTGACAGACACCCACATCTATTCACACACAGACAAAATTTGACAACTTTTTGCTTTTTACCACAGCACATGGAATTTTAACAAAAACAAAGTACATGAAAATTACTGAATAATTTGCTACATGATTGGACTGAATACGTGATCACGTAGCCTACACTGTCAGAACAGGCTCCTCATGGGGATACACTACAATACTTGCAACAATAGCAGATGGCCTACTGAGATAAAGATAGCGATAGAGATGACTTTATTAATCCCTGTAGGGAAATTATCTACTGCAATTTATCACAGCTGTTGAGCAATCATCGAGTCAAAAGCATGCCCTAAATGAAGCAATTAACCACAGCGGAAGCAACTGTCGTTATAAAGGGTGACATAAAATATATGGGAAAACTAAGAGTTTGTAACAGTTCTTTAAAAAGGTCTGACAGACTCTGGCCTACCTCACTTGAAAAGAAGCTCACATCAACCGTCCTTGGTTGCAAACAGGTTAATTACCATGTCACTATCAGGTAGAGGCTTAGGAGGATTCAAGGATGTAGAAACTCACAGGGAGGCTCTTAATCGAAATCGTTTTAATCTGAAAATAGGTCGGCACCGGGAGATCTAACTAGCTAGCAAAGGTACAGTTTAAGGGACAGGCAAACTCAGTAGTCGTGAAACAAAAAAGGATCAAAACACAAGCAACTCACTAGGAATTAAGGCTGGACTGCTCACTGGGAAGACAAGACAATCTGGCACATGAGGAAAGGGACACAGCGTTTAAATACACAAGGGGTAGACAATTACACAGTTGTTTTTCTTGTTACTGTTCACTGTGCTGTTGCTTTTCAAGGTTTCACCAAAATGTACAACAGTCAGCTAGAAGTTATTTCAAAAATAGTTTTCTCATCTTTACCGCTTAAAGTAGCCCATTTATATGAGCCTCTTCCTGATGAATAATATGTAAATGATTTAGTCTTACAGAAAGTTATGTAATTGGTCCTCGATTGGCTCCAACAACACGGATGCAATGTGATCCTTTGGGGCAACCACGACCATCAAACTTACATACATTGAAAAGGGCTTGTGTTGCTGAGATTTTCTAAATGTCTGACAACAATTTACAAAGGGTTTCATCAGAGATAGTCCTTTTCGGGAAAACATACATTTCACAAGTGGCAAGTTGTTGCAGGAAGTCATATTTGGAGAGAGGAGAGCTGAACCGGCAGCAAGGATTTATTTCATTTTGGCCTATTAAGTCACAGATGAATGTTTGCCAATTTCAACAGGCTTAATGAGGTGGCAAAAACTGTAATTTACAGTGTTATTTCTTTTTCAGCGTCTGAGAAATGTGTTAAATAGATCTTCACCAGAAGCTGAGCCAATGACAGCTGTGAGCCAGTAAAGATTAAGGTACTTTTTCCATCATGATAAAGATATACCGTGTTCAACCTGACTCTTCTTTGGAGTTAATTATTGATGTTCTTTTGTACTAGCCTCATTTTTGCTTTTGCTACCCTATTGTGCAATGAAAAATTTACAGAGAGAAGGAAAGAGGGCCCCAGATAAAAAAAAAATGGATACAAAGGACAATGTGCACTCAAGCATTTAACCAAACATAAAGAGAATATGGGTTTTGGTTGCACTCAATAGTTAGTCAGTGACCCATGAATTAGTAATTTGCTAACCGAGCTTTATGTGGGCTTTTGCAAGCTTATTTTTCCATTGTAGTAAAATTAAACAGTAAAATAATGTCTGTTTCAAACATTAAAGCAAAGTAGTCTCCCTGACACATGGAGTGATCATGTGCCATGTGTTGCATCAGACAAAAAGAAGCACGTATAGATATGCTGTCAACTTCTGTCAAAAGTGCTCACTCTAAACTCTGTACTGGTTTTTGTCTGGGAAGATTCTCAATCATCCAGATCATGGTAGTCTTGGTGTTTAAGTTGAAGGCAACCGGACTTCTTGAAGTTCCTTGAAGACGTTTCACCTCTCACCCAAGAGGCTTCTTCAGTTATAAGTTTTGCATGACCCCACAAGTGGATACAAGAAAAAGGTCATCAACTGCCTACAACAACTACAGAAGGAAGGAGTCATCAACCGTCCCACTGACCATAGACTGTATCCGGGGGATTTCATCCCATGCATATATGGCCTTCCCAAGATTCACAAAGAAGGTACACATTGTCAGCAGCATTAGCTCAGTAACTTATAACATCGCTAAACATCTCACAACAATACTTGCACCTCTTGTTGGCAAGACTCCACACAACATCCAAAATTCTAACGACTTCACCAGTAATGTTCAGGACCTCAGGCTGGCACTAGAGGAAACCATGGTCTCCTATGATGTCACCTCACTCTTGTCGTGCATACCCACATCTGAAGCAGTGGAAAAACAAAGTGGAAAACAGTGGAAACGATTCATGCAAGATAGTACTTTGGACCTTAGAACTAACTTCACCCTGGAACAAATTTGTAATTTGCTGGACCACTGCCTATCCACCACCTACTTCAAATACAACGAAGGTTTCTACAGACCGAAGCATGGCTGTGCCATGGGCTCCCCAGTGTTTCCTATTGTGGTCAACCTCTACATGGAGGAAGTGGAAAGTAGGGCACTGAGCTCTTTCAAAGGAACAACACCGAGTCATGTTGGGTGGATTGCCATGGATTGTTTCGTGTTATATGTGATGCTGAGAGGGGGAAAACTTGTTATACATTCGCACGTCAATACTGTTATTATGAGCAATCCTCTGCTGACTGTAAGCATAGTAGATTTTCATCTCTGTTTTTCTCTTTCTCTGTCCCACAACGTGTTTTGTTACGCAGTCTTTGTAGGCCTGGCTCAAGGAGAATGACTGAGCTGTTGGAAGGCTGCACTGACGATGGGTCTACTCACTACATCCCAGATTCTTGTCTTGCTTGACAGCAGCACAGGACCTCTGAATGTGTGTGATTTGCAAATACTGTAGCTTTGGATCCACATGAAAGTCTTTAGATTTCACTTAGCATGAGGTGACAAGGAGTGAGAGTAGTCAAGCTGCAGCATGCCGGCCCCCTCAGCAATGCTGCGCTCTATAATCAACATGGAGTTCTGGAGTTCATTACTCTGGCAAGTCAACGGAAAATGAAGTGCAATGTTAACCACTCTTTTAGGTTGTGAGCTGCTTGTCTGGACGCAGTTTAAAGGAATTTGCCATGTCAGATTGTCTCACTTTATTCCTCAGTGTGGAGGGAGTCTGTAAATGGGCCACATGATTTTTTTTTTTTTAAAATAACTTTTCTACTCCTCAGTAAGCAGTGTGGAGCTTTCTTTATCTGTGGAGTGTTGGTTAGAAAAATGCAGCATGTCTGACTCTTGGTGTCTTTTCTGTCAGACAGCAGAAGGTGAAGTTCACCAGGCATTAGATTTATTATATCAGTTCAACCTGGCTGTGCCTCAGACGCTGCACACTGAGACAAATATTTGCAAGACCAATACAAACACGGCAGCCAGCTGGGCAAGAAAGTGTAGGGGGTTGAACCATTGATTTTATGGACTAAATGGATGAGAAGCTGATACTCTGTGTGTCTAAATTCCCTGAGTATGACACAAGTTTACTGTCATAAGCAAATGTTCGCAGAAAAGCTATATGCTTCACTTGTTTTTACACCTAGTGCAAGCACCTGTGTCTTACAGGTCAGATGCATTTCCCTTGCAGTAGATCATCATGCTAGACATTATGAAAACTCTCTAAACCTATTTTGTTGTTTCTTATGCAACTTCACTATAGATGTTCACTAAACCCAGTGGCACAGAGAAAACCACATCTTATATGAAACCCCCAGTATATAATTAATAAACACTGTATATTAATATGTCTTTATGTACTATTTCATGTGGTTCTCACACACATTTTCCGCCACAAAATTGTGTGCCTGCCTGTATTAGAGCTGCCTTCAGTTATAGTTAATAATCATAAAATAATAATAGTCATAAACTTAAAGTCTTTGACTTTGTGTTACCTCCCACCGCCGCCTCTAAATACTTAGAATAATGTTGAACGTACAACCCTGCCCTGTACGAACAAGCTTCGTACTTAAATGCGGTCATTCAAGCTCAACAATTTAACAGGCGTATCACTGGGTTATTTGTGTTCGTTTTGGTTTGACACAGTGTTATGAAATGTGTGGTGCTAGGATGAACCACTGTCATAAATAACAATGGAAACATTGTCACTTCCTCATTGTACAAAAATAAAGCCAAAATATCTGGAATATGAGCACTGCCACTGTCCAATCGTAGACAGAGCTAATATATCAATCATGACTTTTCACCACCATTTTATAGCATCAAATAACTAATTGAAACAGAACTAATCAGAAAACCATATTTGGGAATCATTTATTTGACATGTACTTTTAGCTTTTCGTTTTGGTTTTTAGTTTAGTTGAGGAGGAAGAGGGGTTCATGACCTACACTGCAGTCTCCTACCAGGGGGCAGTCAAGATGCTTTGGCTTCTTTTTTTAGGAAGCTCTCATGTCATAGATAGACTGCTGTGTCACCATGACTAAAAATGTACAGACTGTATGAGAAAGGCGAGGAGCAGTAATCTCAGTGGGTGGGAGTCTATATTTTATCAGTTTTCTAACAACATACATTTTGAGAATGTAGGTAAATGTTATTGTAATGTTGCGAAACGTTACAGTCTCAGTCACCACCCAGGTGACTTCCATTTTTCTGCTCTGTCTTCCATGGTACTTACTAGCACTGGCAGCAGGCAAAAGTCAAATAAGGCCTTGTCCACATGTTGGTGGGTATTTTTGAAAAAAGAGGTTTTTCCTCCTACATTTTTAAAAATAATCTCATCCAAACACATTAAATGATCGAAAACAGTTTTGTCCAAATAAAAATGAAAAAACGCCCTGTTGAGTGCTGTCAAATACGGCAAGAGGTGGCGATATAACTGTAACTGCAAAGCTATGTTGGCCACTCAGAGGCATAGACAAAACATAATTACGGGTTCTGGTACTCTATCAACAATTTCACGTATGTATGTATAGGAATTGAAAAAGTCCAGTTAGCAACATAAACAGCTGCACAAGCTTGGCTACATCCACCATTGCACAAATTGCGTCATGTAAAAATGATGTCAATTCAAAAGCTTGTTTTCCTTATGTACACAGAAACAAGTTTTCAACAATGTGGAAGTGACTGAAAAGACAGTTTACCTGTGTACAAAAGGACAAAACACACAGAAAAACGACATTTTCAAAAATATTTCCTTACGTGTGGACAGGCTTGCATATACAGTGTATTTAACATATAATCTGTCGCGGGGGAGGCTGGAGCCTATCTCAGCATCTTGGGGCGAAGGCGGGGTACACCCTGGACAAGTCATCAATTCATCGCTGGGCTGACATATAGAGACAAACAACCATCCACACTCACATTCACACCTATGGGCAATTTAGAGTGACCGATTAACTTAACCCCCACTTTTGCATGTTTTTGGACTGTGGGAGGAAGCCAGAGTACCCGGAGAGAACCCACGCAGACACAGGGAGAACATGCAAACTCAACACAGAAACGCCTTGAGCCGGAAACGAACCCAGGACCTTCTTGCTGTGAGGCAACAATGCTAACCACTGCACCACTGTGCCGCCCCTAACATGAGCATATGTCTGACATTTCTTATTAAATGAAATGAATAAATTGCATTGTTGCTTGTTTGGTGGTCATACTAAAATAAACTTTTTTTTTTAATAATAACTGCACTATCATTTTAGCAGGCCAGGGGCTATCTGACTCAGGAGCAGGAACTAGCAGGAGGGCAGTGGTCTGAAGGCTAACCAACTCAGGAGCTAAATTTGCAGTAGGCTAACAGACTAGAGGGGGCTTGGAGGCTGGCTCACTACTGGAGACTTTAGCAGATGAAATATCTCTTTCAAAGGTCTCCCTGATATCAAGACCTGGGAGATTAAAAACATTTCCTTATCTGTGTCTATGCTGATAAAGGGTGGATTACTGGTTGGTCCATCACAGTCAGATTATTCTGTCACAGTGTGCCAGAAAAAACTCAGAAGAGGGTTAAAGACATAAATATGCAAAGTGGGAAACCAAAATGGCAAACAAAACAACCTTGAAACGTAAGAAAACAATTGGCAAATGCAAGATAGGTGGCGCAATGAGAAACAGAAAACAATATGGCATAGAAGGAGGGTAACACAGACTATATAGTCTATATAGTCCAACAGTGAGACACAAGTTTAACATATTAGGGCAGGGTAGGTAAAAGGACGCAGTTGAAACACAGGAAGGTAGTCACAAATGAGGAGGGGAGAACAATTACAACTCAAAACCATAATACATTAAAGTCAAAACCATGACATTTGAGGGGTGTTAGCAAGTCCAACAGAGGGTTGGCAAGCTCTGAAGCTTTAGTTTGAGATCCTGAATATCGTTCCCATGGTAATCAACTTTCTTTGCTGATTCAGTCTCTCTGCTTCCGACTGTCCATGTTCCCATTAAATAAACAAGTTACATGCCACCTTCTTGAACAGGTAGTTATAATGGAAAGCTGTGAAAAAATATTAAAAAAGATAAATCATGGCAAAAAGAAGCGTTGTTGGAGAATGTAAAGCATAACGCCTTTGAAGGGTTAATAACAGGCATAAAAGAAACTAAACATCACTGGGGATTAATTGTTGACTAACCTCCATCCATTTTTCCTATGAAACCTTGCAGTACAGGAATTTATAGTTGAAGGGATTTCAATCAGCCCATTGGTTAAGTAGAATGATAAGAATATGGTAATTTCAATAGAATATAGAACTAGAGAGATTAACATGGATTATATTAATCAAGAAGCTGTAAGGAGGAGATGGGTTTCATCTGTCTCCTTATCTAAACAAAACAGTATACTGTTATATAATGTTGATACGCACACATTTTTCATCTTCTGTAAAGAAATTATTGAATTTTCAAACCTCTATTTGTTAATTGCTTATAGCTAACTGAGCATGCAATATGATCACAATGCCATGACAAATGGATTCCAATGTCCTGAAGACTGACAATACATCTCTTGGAGAACCACAGAATGAGACAGCATTTCATACAGATCACGCCTGATTAAGGACAGTCAACAGCTAAATGCAATGAACATTCAGTGGTGCAGATATCAAAACCTAAGCAGCATTATTAGGCTCACAGGAATAAATTACTCTGTTCAGAGAGGAACAGCCATAAAACCCCTCATTTATCACTTGCTGGAGAAATGTTGCATAATTGTGCATATCACAATGTGAAATTGGCACACTATTTTAATTGAATTCAGATGTAGTAAGAGAGTAGAATGCCTCAAGTAAGCAGAGGTTGGGCTGGCTTCAGTCAAATGGAGAAGGTGCATGCTCAAAGTGCTTTTTCATTGTGTGGGCACAGAATGGCCAAGAGAAATAAAAGGTGAAACCTCATGGTAATGCTAATACTATGGTTTGACCCAAGGGTCTTACAGCCCAGAGATTTTCATTGAACACCAATCTGCTGTGTGTCCTAGGGCCTTTTTAAAAAACTTTTAAAGCTGTGCATGTCTGCTGCCGAGTGTTGCTGTCTATTCATACTCATGGATTCATTCGTAGCTATACACTGGATGCAGCACAGCCAATAAGCTCTCACACGTTTCCCATCTAGTTTGGCACAAGAGATGGCTGAAGACACACAGTCCACATGACTTGACTCCATACAGGATTTTGCTCACAGAACAGCAGACTTCTAAAGTTTCCAGGCTTATGTAGGTCTGTATTGCTCATTTCAAGGCAATAACATACTTTACTTTCCATGTTTCTTTATGTTCTATGCTTGAATGCTACCAGTAGAAAACAATGATTTATACGTTATAAGATGAAACAAATTTCCTGTATTTAATCCAGCAATGTGCTCCCTGTCATTGTAGTTGCAATATATTAAATTTTGGCTTGTTGTTCCAAATTATTTTTTATCAGTGTGTTTCTCGCCTCATATTTCATTTCACATATGTACTTACTGTTCTGTGTTTTCACCGGTGTTCTGTGTTCCATGTACGTTCAATGGTTTGGCGAAGCTCGAAGATTTGCATTTTGACAGATGAAGCTTTTAATTTGAAGGTTGCGTACCGGAAGCGGTTTAATGCGTCGGACACCGGTGTAACAGCTCTCACAGCGGTAACTGGTACGATTGCTAAGGTAAAATCGCTTTATTTGACTGTGTTGAGAGGATGGACACTGTAAACATAGTACACGATAGTGCTAAGATGGTAATTTTTTTTTTCATATCTATAAAAACAAAGCGGAACTTGCTGACTAGTGTTGCTGCTAGGAAGCTAAAGCTAACACAGGGCGAACGCACCATGAGAGACGTCACCAAGACGACGACCTTTGCGATAACCTAGTTATCCAGTTCATTAACTTTAATTGGAAAGAAAAAGGAAATTCGCCCCATATTACTCCATGTCCTAAGTGAGGTGTCTAATAGCAATATACCTGCCCAACAAGTGTTGTATGCCGGTATGCTTACCTTCCCTGGGTACCTTGAGTTTGTGCTAGTTTGTCCATCAACACTGTTGTTTATTGTTTATACGTCTCCAACGACAATGGACTGCGCACAGACAGGCTTACTTGTTAATAACAGTGACAGATGGCAAAATATTACGGTTAAGGTGAAAATACGAAATATGTTTGCAGGCTTAACCTGTGATCATTAGTACACTAACCTAACTTTGTTCACCTTGAAAAAATAACGGATGTCCTCATTATCATCCTCGAACTGTTCTAAGTTTAAATCTTTTGTGATCATAATTTGATTCGCTCTCTGAATAAGAGAGGCTAACAGACTGCCCTCGTGTGGATACCGATTGCCAAAATCTGCGCTATCATTATAGCCAATGCAATCCTAATTATAAAGAACAGGAGGTCTTCACAACTTTAAGCCATTGAAACATATCAGTAATCAAAATATTCAGCACACCACACATATAAAGGCATTTTATCATTTATTATTTTTGACATTTTATACTTTTTGAAATATTCAACCTTTTCTGAATGTATTTTTTCTTTTCTTTGACCTGATTTTGTTTTCTATGGCACTGTTGTGACCTGTGAATTTCTTTGACGAGGCCTTAAATCTTTTGCTGTCTGTCTATGTGAAGACAACATTTGTCTCTCTCTTTTCTTTAGTTTGTGTCTCTCAGCTGTCTGCATTTCTTTAATTTTTCAGTCAGTTATTGTGATCTTTCGTATTTAAACATATTAAAGTTTAACTAAAAGCTTTTTAACAGTGGATTTCATTGTTTACCTTATTAAGTATATTGCAATTCAGCTGACATGCGGCTGCTGTTACATGGCAAATTACTTTGGAGCTCAAGATTTTTCTGGTTCTTCATTTCAAATCTCTGCAATTCAGCAAATGTTTTCAGGAGTTTTATTTCAGCAATCAGCATGCACACACATTTTTGTCAAAAAATGCATTTTTTTCCAGTATTCTATCCCATGTTTTTATTTATTTCTTTATTTTTTAAACCAGTATTTTTGACCATACCATGATCTTGATGTTTCAACAATATTACTTGGATGAATATATGTTGATTAAATGTTAACACGGTATTTGACAAATAATCCTAATAATATGGATTTAATGACTAAAGTGGATAAAGGCATAATTCGAACAGGTAAAATGCTCTCATAAGGTTGGAAAATTACCTAATTCTGCTGTTATGCTGCCTTTAAAACCAGGAAAAGACAACACGGTCAGATCACAATATAACAATATTCAAAATCTCTGAACATATATTCTTACATCGTAATGACACTTCATATTGCTGTATTGCTTGCCTTACCACAAAGTTTAAACAGGTGTAATCTCAAGGCTAAGACTCACCAAACGAGCTTTTGGCCATTGGGAAAGGCTGGAATGTCTTTCAGCAACTGCCCTAGTTTTTTTGGTGTGTCCCACAAAATCTGTGTTGCCTCTCCTCATCTGCATATTTTTCAACAGACAGCAGTCACTCATTGACTGTTGAAGTGATGAAATGGATTGGATGAACATCTGTATTTTTTTTCCTCAGTCTTTATTAATATACAGACAGAAAATACAGGAAACACACAGAATAACAGAATGGCATAAGGTGTCACTTCACAGTACCTTTTCCATTGATTTTAATTCCAATCTTTCTATTCCTGACCCGGCTTCTTTAGACTGTAGAAGGTGAACTAGGCATCCTGTTATAGTTGCCAGATGCTCAGCCAGGTCCTTGCTGTTTTTCTAGTCTGTCAAAGAAGAAATTTAGAAGCATATGATTTGGTATTTTGAATGGATGATGTGATTTGAAGTT
This sequence comes from Mola mola, assembly GCA_001698575.1. Classification (NCBI taxonomy): domain Eukaryota; kingdom Metazoa; phylum Chordata; class Actinopteri; order Tetraodontiformes; family Molidae; genus Mola; species Mola mola. The sequence goes on from KV751337.1 coordinate 4,124,576, forward strand.
GACTAGTTAATATGTAACCTAAACACAATGAACAACCAAATGTAGCTCAAAAAATCAAAAAGAAGCATGAACCATTTCTTGAATAAATCTGGTGTAACACACAAGAGGAATAGTGCAGTAAATAACATTGCATCATTCCAACAGACTTCAACACATACTGTGTGTAAGAGAAGTATATATTTGTGATGATAAATTATACTAGAGTCATATAAACAAATCTTTGATGAGGGTTGATCGATTGCTTCATATCATATTTTGGTAACTTTTATTATTATGCATTATCAATGAGGGTCATAATCACAATTATTGCTCCATTACAGGGAGCTACTTGATTTGATCACTTTAGGTGTTGTTTACAGGTGATTTCATTGACTTATTTCTGCCCACAGACATGATGACAGATTCCTCACTACTCAATTCAGAACTGGAGCAACAGGAGCAGGAGGAGCTCTATCAGCAGCTGCTCTTCCAGGTAATACTACTTTGATGTTCGCTACATCCCTTTGCTCCTGACGGTAGTTAATGTAGCTAATATTAGCTGCCATACCATACGGCCCAAATAAGGCTACTGCCACTTCAACCTGCGGTTGACTGTGCCATTGTCTTTGTCTTTGTCTTTGTCAAAAAGCTCATCAGGAAGGCTGTCTCCGTCCCGGAGAGGGAGCTTGATTATTTGTTTTTTGTGTTTGTTTGGTTGGGTCAGAGAAGAGAGTGCTGCATTATCTGTAGATTTATTGTATTTATTGCTGCACTAACTAGAGATTTCTTGTAACACACGTTTTTTAGAAACAGAATTGTGTTTTTTTGTTGATTTGTTAATAGAATAACTAAAAAGTTATGGACAGATTTGGATGATTTTTTCAGAATTGGACAAAGGACAAATGAACAATTAATTGATGAGTTGTCTTGATCCAGGATTTTTTCCAGTTCTTGATCAGCAAGATCAGTTTCAACATTTGTAACTCCAAAAATAATGAAAAGGATGTTCACCCTTTGTGGAGGTCTGCTCTTTAAAAGTTCTTCATTTTTTATTTGTTTCAGTTGCCTTGACTTTTCGCTATTTTTTTTTTTCCATTATTTTATCAGTACTACTAAATGACATAAAGTTGAATATAGGTGAAACTTACTTGGGGGCATGCAAATAACTGCAGAACATAAATTCATTGCAGTTCATTTGTTTAGACAATGGGAAAAATGCAGACTGAAAATCCCGACTCCAAAGTGATCCAACCACAACCTGGTAAGTAACTCAATGCATTGCAACACAGTGTAAGCGATATCAAAATCTCCAGATTTGGAAGACGGCGCCACATGTCATTCATTGTCTTTCCTTTCTCTCTCTTTGCCCCTTTCTCCATTTTCGCCCTTCTAAGGCATATGTGTGAAGACACTCTCAGAGCCAGGCAAGCAAAAAATCTTTGTCAACATCTGCCAGTCAAACTCAGTCCCACCACCACCAGAGCTCTCCAGAGAGGAGCTCGTAGAGCTGCTCCAATCAGAAGATCCCACTGGCTACAGAGTTCCCATGAGCCTTGGCGAGCCACACGCTGAAGTGGACAACAGTACGTAACTAAAGCCAAACATGATGCTTTTTTTTAGGAAGGCATATACTGTTGATGAGGTCTGAATGATATAGCTGTGAAGTCTATCACAACAGTAAATTTCCAATGGGTTGATATTGGTAATTATTGCTTATTTTTAATGACCTGTCCTATTTTGATCATTTTATGCCAAGAGAAAAAGATTGAATTTAACTTCTTTGTTTTGATGAGAGCTCCTTTTGCACAGAACCCCTACAGTTCACTCAAAGTTTGGGAAGTGTCAGCGTGTTCGTTGATTTGAGAGAGGACAAACAACGACGCTAGGCTTCCCCATTTATTGTAAGAGTTGAATTGTCAAAACATGGCAGTACGTACAGGACCTTCCTTGTTTGGCAAATCGCAGTCAGCGGAGTGCTGTTACTCTGCAACCAGCCGCCCAAAAAAGGATGCTCAATAATTGTAGCATAAAAATATATGTTGTTTGTAGTAGAACACTGTGTGTAATTCTATTGGCAAGAAAAGGTGGGGAGGAGCTGTGGTTTAGACTTAGCTCTCCCTTCGTTGGTGCACAGACTGGTCAGTCTCTTGGCACACGAACCAATCGATGGAGGAGAACGACGCCCTGTGGAAGGAATCCTTCCTGTCTCAACTGGTATAATAAGCCTAGTGTGCAAGCACACTACAAAAACATATCTGTTGCTTATGGCCTTGACTTGTTGCAAAGGGAGTACATTGCATTCCTTCTGTTACCCTGCAGCTGTGTCTCGCATATGTGTTAACCCTTCGTAACACGGGGCTAATGCTTGATCCAAAACTCATCCACCTGCAGGATACTGTCTATTTTAGTATTAAGCACATTAATATATCAATTAGCACAATGCTGTAGCTGTAAGTAAAAATAGTAATAGCCTAACAGAAGCGCTGCCTTTGAAAAGTTTTTGCAGCCTTGGACAACATAGAAGGGGTTGATCACATTGAGGAGCTTCAGAAGCCAAGATTTTTAACCACGCTGAGTGTTAGCTCATCTTTAGCGACGTAGCAGAACTCTGTGTTGGTTATTTCCTCATATAGTTTAGATATTTCGTCATATGGTGTTGAGGTTGAGTACCTCTGCATTGTTGCTGCGACCAGGTTGTTTTTTGAAGACGGTTTTGAAGGAGCACACTTACGATGAGTCTTGTTGCATGCTCCACTGTCAAGTGCTATGACAGGCTGTTTAAGAGTATTTGCATATAATCTGTAGAATCTGTAGAATCTGTTTCAAGGTTTTTTGGGGGATTTTTTATTTTTTTTTTTTATTTATTTTTTTTTTTTGTTATTAATGACATTAATGACAGCAATATGATTATTAATCCAGTAGTTAAATCCATCCAGTTTATATAACAATCCTACTCGTCATTGTTTCAGGATCACTGCCCAAAAACTGTCAGATGTTACAGCTGTGCTTTAGCGGGAGCTTAATGTTATGAGAAGTAAAATCTACTGATGAGTTGCTTACAAATTAAAGCAAAGCATACGCTGTTATCTAATTTATGGCAGTTTCCGTAGTGGCACCTTTTTGTACAGGTTTAGTATAGGTATAACCTGTGACAGGAATAAATAAATAACCTTGTAAAGGATGAACGGTAAACCCTGTGATAAGATCTCACCTCTTTGTTTGGACATGTGGGTTCAAATATTTACTCATATTTACTCACTTACTAACTCCTCTTTAGTCACAGTGATCTTTTGAATGAATGCCAAGAACTCCCTTGCACCAACCACTGCAATGAGTAAACAAGAGTAATTCTTCCTTTTCTTGTTTTATTAGGACATGACATCTTTGCAGCTGTAGAGAGATTAAACTTGAGAAAACATTTGTCAGAGAACGCAGACAGTTTATGCCGAATAGGTTATTGAACTTCCTGTCACAGTCTTCTCTGAGGCTTCCATGGACCTACAAGCTGAATTTCATCACATTCCTCACTGCCTGTTTCTAAAGTCCTGTCATGACAAAAACCGTAAGTGCTTTGTTCTGCTTGTACCTGTGGGCTGCAGATGACATCCTCTGGTGTATCAGACAAGGTTTTGGAATCAGGAGTGTCAGTCGCTGAATTGTTGTCACAAAGTGATTTAAACAGCTACAGTGCCACTGTTCAGGATGTTTTAATCATCATGTTTATTTTGCATCGCTTGGATGGTGCTAATTGAAGAGCGGCATTTAAAACTAAAACAGGGTGACCTTGTGAATTTCCAGTTGTTTTGATGCAACTTTAACAGTCTTCTAAAAATAACAGGCAGCTCTGGAAACCAAATTCAACAATTCAGTTTATTTCTTTTACTAAACATTTTTGATAGGCTCAATTGATAAGTCATTCTCTCTGTTTTAGGCTCTCAGGGTTGCACAGCGTATGATGTGGTCATCAACCAGGACTTTTTCCAAAAGTGCCAGGTGCGTATGTCTGCGTGTGTGTGGTGGGAGGAGATTAATGTTTATTTTTTCAAACCTATGCCATTATAATTTTGTAATTGTTATTAAATATAAGTGAAATTGACAGGGATTTATACTTGTTATTGAGGGTGAAAGTGTGAAGTTGTATATTTAAGTGCATCTCTATAATTTCAGAGTTGATTGAGTTTAAAGGTTTTAATGCATTTGAACCACAGTAAAATTAACTGTATTGCAAACCTTCAAAAATGATGGTCAGATTTAAAACCCTGCCTGAGAAAAGTAGATACCCAGTCATATCTACAACTTCTCAACATGTTTAATTTGGCACTATAGAGGTACTATTTCTATTGATCTTACATTAGCATGCCAGGCTACTAACTTTCACCCAACAGTATCAACTAAACACAGTGTGACTTTTAGTCCAGAAAGCCCTGCTCAGGCTGTTTACCTTCTGTGGGTTCACATGTTAAGTTATATTAAAAGCTACACACACATCTACTGTATAGTATTCTTCCCTGTCTCCGTAGCAATTCTTCTTGGATGCTTAGTGCTAACTTGAGCATCGCTCCAGCAGTCCTCCAAGACAGTGTTATGATCAGTAAATACACTGAGTAGTCTCCACTCTAAATGCTTTTTCTCCCAAAACATTAAATGGAAAACATGCTGTTTGTAAGTTTGAAGAAAACATAAAATAAAACATTCATTCATCCTCTGTTCTGTCATATTATAAGCAAAGCAGCCAAACTTGCAATGGAATAAAGAAGGTCATATCTGACTTGTAATACTAGATATATACTACTAGTCTAAGTATACATCAAAAATAAGAGCTTTTTATTTCTACATGGAGCACCAAGAAGAACATGCAACTTTTAGCATGATGTTATGTACAAGATGTATGTAGCCATGAAGTATATTTGAAAGATCCTTTAAGAAGATTCCCATCTTAATATAAGTGTCCTGAAAGTGTTAAAATGTAAGATAGAGACAGACTTTTCATCCAACTCATGAAATAATGTTTTTAAATTAGATGAGGGAAATGTAACACAGTAACCATTGTTATATTGTCCACATTCGAATTAGCCCTTTCCAATACCATAAGTTGTACTGTTTTCTTGACTGTTGTATCAATACAGCATGAAAACAAACAAATCTAATGTAAAACAATATTAAACTTGTACGTATGTTTGTTACTTGCAGAGGGATCCCTTATTCCAGCAGTTTGTTATCCTGGTGTCCTTAGAGGGTTTAGAGAACAAATACAATCTGGTGCTCAGCAGAGGTAAATGTAGGGTTTTGTGTGTGTGTGAGATCTTTTCTTCATATTTGTTGCAGCTGTTGAGATTTGTTATTGTGTTAGCAGACTGGAAGGTGCTGAAGAACCGAAAGTTTTTGGGTTCTGTGGGGGAGCAGAACATCCGGACGAAAAGTAGGCCAGTGATTCAAGAGCTAAAGCCTCAGTATGTCCCTCTGACTTTTTCTGTCTAAATGTACTCTTATCAGAAACCATTATTCATATTTTGATGCTGTTTAAGATTTTTTTTTTTTCTTTTTAAATCTATCAGCATGCCTGGCGACAAAAAACAACAGCAAACATGCATACTGACATCCTTCAAATACAAGTTTATAGTGTGGTTTGTGTGCGTGTGTGTGTGTGTGTGGGTTGTGTCTCCTTCTTGAGAAAACAATCTTTGATGCCAACTGGCTACACCTGAATGGAAAAGTTATCCTCCAGAAATGAATACCCAAAGAGACGGTGTTTTGTTTTCTGTGAATTATAAATTTGTGAGTTCATGATTTAATGGTCTGTTGTCTCTCATACAGAGAGATCTCCACTCCTACGGCCAAAAGCTCTTCTAATAGGTAATCTTGCCTGTTACACTCATTCCATTTGCTTTGTTATATTATAACTTTAATCATTCACTCCTCACTCTGTTTCCTGCCCCTTCTATGTGGCCATGTGTCACTGTCTCCAGACCAGAATTCACTTTGCTTGTAGAGCCCCCTGCTGGTGACCCTGAGTACCTCATTGCAGAAATAAAGCTCCCTGGGGTGGTGAGATATACATACATACTGTACATGAATACACTCCCTCTCTGTCCCTCACCTTTCGTCTGGACATTTTCCTTCTCTCTCATCATCTGCCTCTCACACTAATTTCATCAATTTAGATTTTACTAAATATTGCTTTGTAGCATGATAGAAAAGACAATAGGCAACCAAATGTTCTTAGTAATGGTATATATATTGTGATTCTGATCATTTTATAGCTCCTCCTGTACAATTATTTATTTTGCTACTCTGATGAGATTAATTTTCTGCATTGTGTAAAGGCTCAAACTGTAAGACCCTATCATCAGTTAAGTAGTAAAGGAATTGTGTCTAAATCTATGTTTAGACACTATTTTTGCACATTTTGTTAAGTTTTAGTTTCAGTGCATGGGAGAGATGGACTACATGACTGCACAGTGCGAAACCAAACATTCAGTTGCTGGCTTATTAAAAAAAAACATCCTCACGTCAGCAGGGGAATCTCCTGTGTATCTGTAGTAAGACAGCAGCAGATGAACATGCTGTTACTGGGTCAGTGCTGTCTTTAAGTTTGCTCTGTGTAGACACCTGTGACCTGACCTTACAGAGATCACTGATGCTCGGTAGATGTGTACAGTGCAAAACGGGACAGCTTAAATCACCTGCTTCAGAGCCTTCCTGTCTTGCTCAACTCATGCTGTTTGTAAATTTTCTAGTCATAGAGCTTTCTATTGCTCTTCTGTTGAAGTTAACAGGCATGGGTATTTAGCCTTGTTAAGTTTCTTGAAGAAGTCCCGTTGTTTCTGCATTTCGTTAACTGGTGGACTGTCATCCCTTGATCTGCTGAAAACCAGAGATTTTTTTTTTTTTTTAATCCATTTTATGCATCTTCTCCTGTTTCATGTACATGCGTTGAAGTTCTAAGGTTGTTAGTACACCTGTTTGTTGGGATGTTATTCAGTACCATGCAGGTTTCAAGTTTTAATGATAAGCCTTTTTCATATGCGACTCATTGACTGTGGTGAAATCAAAGAAGTAGTGACATAGATTTAAGTAGAATTGAAAATGAGAAGGAACCTCTGATCAATGCTCTTTGAAATATTTTAGTAATTTCCTCCTTATTGATATAAACCGAAACATATGTTTTTACTTCCTTTTTTTAGGCAACAGCCTGCTCCAATTAGTCAGGGAAGCCGCATTGGTTAAGTGTTCCTCTTTGCCAATGTGTGACTATTTTACCACTTCTTCCACGGTGGCTTTTTTTATGTATCTTATAGTAAATGAAGGGTTTGGGGGTTTCAAACTATTGATTGGAGGAAAAAAAGCAATTTTAAGATGTCACTTTGACCTCTGAAAATGTGTGTTAAGCATTTTTCACTATTTTTTTTACAATTTATAGCATGAATGATTATTAATGAAAATAATCTGCAGATTAATTTAGGATTAAAATAATTGTTAGTTGCAGTTGGTTTGCAGCAGACCTGTAAAGAAGTGTTAGCAGGTAATTTGAGAATGTTGCTTAGTGATATTTAAGCTTGGCAGGCATAGCAAGAGGAAATTAGGTCTGAAAGCTTAGCGTCAAACTATAAATTTTATGTATTATGGTGCACTGAGTCACGCTGAACATGAGCAGGGGATGTTACATAACTTACCTTTGCCAGTATCACACTTTAGTAGCTCTTCATCATATGTCATCAACGCTAATCTTTGACAGAAATTTGAGTGCAGTTGGGTGTCTGCCGGTTGAATGTTCCTCTCCTGTGCAGAAATCATCCCGCTCTCTGGTTCTGGATGTTGGAGAAGACAGACTGGTGTTAACAGCTCGGCCCTCACTCTTCCAACTTGATGTCTTCCATCCCTTCCTCATCAACCAGGAGAACAGTGTTGCACAGTACAACAGCAGTACTCAGGTACAAAACTACACAGTACATACAGTATACACTACTATACTACTCATTATAAATTTTAACCTATTGCACAATTTGTTCTTGTATTTTTTTCCCAGATCCTCACAGTCAATATGCCTGTGGTGTCTTCATGAATATACAAATTGAATTCCAATTATTTATTTTTTGTTAAAAAAAAAAAATGTTATCATAATATTAAACGTGTTTTTCTATGAAGTCAAATTTGTCCATTTTAATTTTTCAGAGCAGCTATTGTTGTCATGTAGCAGCAGCAGTGAATTGATCTGTGTTTGGCTGTGTTTTGTGTGCTTTATTTACTCCTCTTTAGAGGCAAATTTTGTACTTGTTAATCGTATTAATCTAACAGTATAACTTTGTAAATTCAAATTGAAAACACACAATACAATATACAGTTAGGTCCATAAGTATTTGGACTCTTACAGTGACACAGCATTTGTTATTCTGCATCTGTAAACCACAACAGTGGAAGCTGTGATTGAAGTATAGAATTTCAGCTTTAAATCGAGGGGTATCACAAGTGTATTGCATTAACCATTTAGGAATTACAGCCATTTATTGAGACTCAAAAGTAATTCTCTGACCAGCAGTTTCATACCCGGCTGCGGTCTATTCGCTCATTTTTCCTTCATAAATTGCGACCACTGGCAAGGGAGATCCAGAACTG
>KV751337.1:4133183-4148435 GCA_001698575.1 Mola mola
TGCAGATCTGAATGATAAGGACATGAGCAAAAAGCCCAGTGGAGAACCAGTCTCTGCTGTAAGTCTGGCTATTTCTCCACAAAAGACCAGCCATCACACCTGCTGCGCTGGACGACCTGATGTCCTGACATGGTGAGGTCAAGCAGAAGACAATCCAATGTTTCTTCACTTCAATCAGAGGAGAAAAATAATTGTTCACTTTATTGGCTGTATGTGTAAATATGTGGCTGGGAATATGTCAGGAATGGCAACCTACCCAGGGTGTGATAAAATATATTGTATTAATCAACCAGTTTGACTCAGTTTTTTCTGATTTAATGTGAATTAATACAACACTGTCTAAGAGAAAGTGGCAGTTCATTTCATTTAATAATTATTTGGAAGGAAATTACCCGTTCCATTGGCAGCCAGACATACCCGTGTCGCAACAGTGCCTCTGATATGTTTGACACACGATGTGGTATGCTGTGGGTCATGAGCTGTGCCTTTCCTTCTCCAAATTTTATCTTGGTTTCATTTGTTAAAAGAATCCGATTCCAGAATTTTGGAGGCTTGCTTTAAGTGTTTCCTGGCAAAGCCTAATCTGGCCTTCCTATTGTTGAATGTTATCAGTGGTTTGCACTTTGTTGTAAAACCCTCTGTATTTGCATGTTCTTGAATTTTTCCCATGTTGCAAAGCTTTTATTTTCACTAAGTGGCATTCCAGACCTTTTGATGTTGTTGATCTCACCATTGCATTCCTGTTATTTCTTTTTTTTTTAAAAGAATGTACCAAATTGTTCATTTGGCCATTACTAAAGTTTTTTGCTATCTCGCGGACAGATTTTTTTTTTCTTTGCCCCTTGACCTTAGCTTACATTGATATCTACCTGGAAATCATCGGCCAAATGCCAATTCAAGACCTGAAATCGACTCCAGGGTGGATCAACTCCAATGGGAGCAGACCACTTAGCCTTGAAACTGCTTGTCAGTCATTTGTCAAAAGTATTTTTGAGCCCATGAAAATGGAGGTACTCTGCATAAAATGGCTGTTATTTCTAAAGGGTAAATGCCCTATTTTTGTGAAACCTCTTATAAGTGAAAGCCTGCACACTCACATCTTGATCGTTTTACCATAAAAATGAAGCATCAAAGCAGGACATCAAGCTGTACAATAATCCAACTGAAAGCTAAAACATTTAAATTTCTGGGTGCCTTGCTTTAAGGGAGAATGGCAAAGAGGGTAAGCAATATATAAATAAAACAGTAATAAAGTCTAATGGTTTTTGGTAGGAGTGGATAGAGGAACATTAATGATGATCTGCAGACCATCATAAGATCTATGATAGGTTATACATGCATGGGATATGAAGCAGCAGCCCCCATTGCTCAAAGACCTGGATGTGGTGCTGGCCAAATCACTCAGAACATGTGACAGAGCTTTTAGAACGACTCCTGTCAGGGCCCTTTAATTGGAATGAGGGAAACCACTCCAGGCCTTAGAAGGAGCAACAAGTCCCTGAACCACTAGACTGAGCTAAGTGCTGTGAGTATCTAATTATGTAATTCCTGCTTGATGTCTGTTAGGGGAGCACTAGGAATTGCAGGCAAAGTGTGGAAAAGAGAGGAAGCTGAGTCCAGTGTATCCCATGGGAGACGCAGCCTGGGAGGTGGGAATGACAAATTTTTTGTCAGTGGGCCCTGTAGTGTGTTGTTCACCTGTTCCAACATTGCTCTCATCTATCCATATTAGAGAGAGTAAGGACATTGGCGACCTGGTTACTTTAGCCTTTAAACATCTAAAAGAAGAATGAGTAGAATCTCTGCAACTCCACTCAAGCATGGTCTTGTCCAAAAAGCCAAGATGGAAACAGCTGTAATGCCAAACTTGAAGCTTAAAAAACAGCAACAAAGCAACATCAGCTACAAAACAATGGCTCTGTCATCTGAGTGACAAAAATCTTACATGGCTACATTTTTGATAAAAGCCGTTATCAGCCTTGAAGTGCTGTGGAATTTCCTTTCTTACTTTATTGTTATATTGGGATAAAGTGTTGCCGTTTCCTGGTTTAAAGACTGCATTACAGTAAAATGATGTTTATTTTTCTGAAATCTGAAGTTCTGCCTATTCTAATCTTTATCACTCACTTTAGTCATTAAATCCACATTACTAATGATAATAAATTAAAAATCTAATGGTATTTACATTTTGTTGAAGTATTGACATAAAGGTATATGTTCAAAATATTGTGATATTTATCAATGAACACTGTCATTTAGTGCCCAACACAGCATGGGCTGTATCAGGATACAGTGAAGCTAAACTGTGATCAGTGTGAAATGCACCATGGTTCATTTTTGTGGGGGCCCCTGCTTTGAATTGGAAACGTCCCCTTTCATGGAAGAAATGAATGAGTGTAGCAGTCACTCTTCTATTTCTAAATGCACTCTGGTCATCTCTTTGTCTGGCTCTGCTCTCCCTCACTCCTCTTTTTTTATCTCCCTCCTCATCCACGTTTGGCACGCCCTGCTCTCTCATTTTACTGTCATTCACATCGAGGGAGTTGGTCCTTCCAGGAGTAAAAATACCAATGAAATGCTTGCATATACATGGTGAGATTGAAGCATCTCCGCTTATTTGAATTACTAATTTGATGACACATTAGATCAGCTCTAGAAGGTGGTGTTGTTTTTAAGATTGTGTGAAAACCGAGACGCAAAATGCAGAGGTTATGAAATAGGTAATGGATGAATAGTTGGAATAATTACCTAAAAGGAAAATAAAAACACTGGACAAATTGGTGAAACAAACCAAACTAAAATAGTTAAGGTAAATGGTTGGACCATCCAGCTTGAGCCTCTCCAGGTAGAGTATGAATACAAACTTGTCAAACAAACTAACACTGTTCATCTGTAAAAAAAAACAAAAAAAACCCCAACATTAAAACCTCTACAGTTGTATCCACTTTATTGCAGTAAATTATCCAAATTTGGATGTGATGAAAGAGTATAATTAGTTGCATGATTATTGCAACTGTTGACAAAGTTTGGTCAGTACTGCAATAAATCATTTGCACCCTTGCATGTGGATTGAACCTTTGTATATCTTCCCTTGGTTATATTTTGACACTCTGACAACTCTTATCTGTTGGATGTTTAGATGTACCAAATGTTATATATTTCACCAGTGTCTAATGATTTATGTTAACAAAAAAAAACAAAACACAAACAACAACATGTAGCCAACTGGTGTATCCAATGTGCAATTGGGATGCGGTCCAAGTTTCAATGGGTTAACATTACACTTTTCCACTAAGTTTCAATCATTTAAATTTCTATAATTTCTTTCCAGACCTTTAACTCAAAAACTACAGCAACTTGTGAATATTCCCTAAGAAACTGTAGGTCTCTGTAATATCTGGGTTACTCCTAGAAAATGTTCTGAGATTGAGCTGACAAACCACCCCAACTATTCCTACGAACTTGTGTAGTGTAATGTGAGATCCAGATTAAAATTCTTCTAGATCTGATGAACAAAAAAAAAAAACAAAACTCAATTTTTTTGACACAATGTCATTATGGACTGACATAGTATTTCAACTTAGTCATGTCAAAAGAAAGGAAATTGCATTGACGGAGGTGAGAGTCTACGGTCTCTGATTGCAGTTGTTCGTTATCTTAACACTTTTCTAACTGGACCAAAATCGTAATGTCCTGTGTGGAGGTGCTACACCTGCTGTGTTGGTGCAGGCGTAGGAAAGGGACAGAGCCAATATAAAATATTACATAACTGTAGTGTCCTTGTAGCTGTTAGTGCTGCGGTCTTCTTTATAATATCAGCTGCTGAGGCTCACGGGTACAGCAGTATTTAGTAATATTTGCTATTCGTTTATCTTTGTATCTATTACTTTTTTCACTTTTGTCACCTGTTGTCTGTCTAATTGGCTTCAGGGCTCTGGCTAGCCTACATAGCTAGCATTCTACTTCCTGTTTCCTCCTAATCATTGATCCCTTCCCACCTAAACAGCAGGAAGTACCTCTACTCTATTTGTCATGACTCTCCACAGCTTGTTGGATTGGTTTTAATGAATAGATCTACATTAACCCTTTTTTTTTTTTTTTTTTACTAACTGCTTCTCTTCTCTGCTTCTGTCTGCCCGCTTTCTGCCCCTGCTCCTCCAGTCTGATACATTTAATTTTGTCAACCACCCCCCACCCATCTGTGGCACCATTTGTCCAGTGAGGTCATCCGTCTCCTCTTCTTAATCCTATGAGGTGCTCATCTTTCTGCCTCTGCTTAATCCGCTGGTGGCCCCCAGCCCTGACTAAACACACCCACACACACACACACACACACACACACACACAAAGCTATGCGTTTGTGCTCACAGACATTTGTGAACAGTTATTCCTGTGTTGTATACTTGGACATATAATAATTCTCACACAGACACACACACACTCCACCCCTCCGTATAAAAGTCCTTCTGTCTGTAGAATAGCCATTCTGTCTGTCTTTGTCTCCTGTCTGCTAAAACCACTTTCAAACAGGTACGTCCCTCTCTCTGTCCTTTGATATGTCTTCTGTAGGTTTTGTCATCACGGGGTGATAGTAGAATTAAAAATAACTAAAGATGTAAGATTAATGTCTATATTTTCCTGCCCACCACCATTTTTTATTCATTACAGCAGTACATGGGCACCTGGTTTCAGGCATTCAGTTTTACTAGGTCTGACTCCTACTTACAGCCAATCAGAAACCCTTTTAAATTTCACTTTTTTTTTCTAACTGCATCATTTATCAGTACACCACTTCTTGACTGCCGACAAAAACCCTCCGTGTCTGAACATCCAAGAATGAAGCATTAAAGCTGAATTTCCTTAAAAACACTTCCATCAAAACACAACAGTAAATAATGTATCACCCTCAAACAATATTCAGTCTTCTGCATGTTTAGTTGTGAAAGGAGTGTTGGAAATAAATGGCTCCCTTGAATATAATCAAAATATCTAACCACTGTAGTGTAACAGTCTATGGTGGGTGAATTTGTGTTTCTGGAAAGCATTAACCTGCCTACCCCAACTTTTACCACAGACCCTCGTTGATGTAGTTTTATTTGTACTGTGGTCTTGTAGTGGCCTGTCAGTCTACCATCCCTCATATTGCTCCTTTGCCTCTTTAGTCAGTGATAACCACGGCCAGAACTACAAGCATTCTGATATCACACCAGCTAACTTTAGAGACAAGAAGGTACTAAACAGCTCTTTGAATGCTGAAATGTAATCTATGCGTTTGGCAGTGTGTGTGTGTGTGTGTGTGTGTGTGTGTGTGCATGCATATGTGGATCATCTGCAATTACTATAGTTAAAGCAAACATTCAACTCACTGATTGCCGTCGGCTTTGTTGACTTGTGAGCATGACATTTTCATTTCGCCAAACCAAAACATTTCGACATTATACAACATAAATCCATTTCTGACCAACAATTCAAACCATCTCTGCTGCTCTCTTGCCTAAAATATATTAATAGCCTTGAGTGTGACAGCCTCTTTCACATTAATGAGGTATTGTTACATTCTCCCTCTTCACACACATCGCCCTTGACTAAAATTAACCTCGACCTGAAACCTGTTGCTCGATGCAACTTGACTCTTCTCCCAAATCCCCATCTTCACTCACACCAGTCCGTTGATTTTGTTGGTTTTTTTTAACTTGCAGTGACATGCCACACATGTCACACTCAAACAAATAAAAAGAGAAACCAAAGAAGCTTGAACAGAGTTCAAGCTGTAGAACGAACTGTAGACTCACATTTACTTTGCAGTGATATAAAGCAGTATCAGTCTAAATAACACTTGGGAAGATCTATTAGAGTGTACTTGCCAAAATACTTCCATTTTGTAAGTAAAAGACTTGACCAATACCTTAAATATCCATTTTTATATTTTTTTATACTGCTTTCCCCGATATAAGGTTGTGTTTGTCTGTTCTCTTTTTCATTTGGTTGTTTTTAGACTCTTAACCTGCCTGTCCTTGTCCTTGCACTTTACCAGATGTCGCGCTTCTAACTTTATTGTAGGTCCTTTGTTTCGTACAATAAAATTAAAGGCTTAAACAATCGACGTCAAAACTTTGTGGAAACAAACACCACGCCACAAATAGGGGGAGGATCAGTAACGTGGAATATTTGAGACTTATTGATTTGCAGTTGAAAGGGACAGAGCTCAGTTATGCTAAGCCTCTGGGTCTGGCATGATGCAGAATAATGGGCAACACATCAGACAGATGAGAGTGAAGGCAGAGTTGTCAGTGACAGGAGTCACTATAAATTATTCCTAATGACAGAGAGGGAGAGGGAGGGGGAGAGGGCAGAAGGTTAATAGAAGGCAAGCAGGATCACGAATGAATTTTCAGCTCATTTAAAATCTGATTTTAACTACATTTACAACAATCGCTTTTTGAATAATTTCTGAGAGTCTGGAGACACCTTACAGATTTTTTTTTTTGGATTTGCAGTGGCTTCTCAGTTGTGAGAACATATAAACTGTCAGAATTGTGAAGTTACAGTCAGATCTGAGGAAAAAGTCAAAATTCGGACTTTAAAGTAAAAACTCCTGTATTCAAAATTGGAATTATGAGATTAAAGTTTCAATAATGAGGGGGAAAAAAATCAGAGTTCATATAAATCTGACATTCCGTAAGTGTCCTTAAATTCATAGAAAGATTTGTAAAATGGAAAGAGGAGTGTGAAAAAACATTTTGCGATGAGACCATTTGAACTCTTTAGCGGTTCCAAAGTAAATCATCTCATTTGTCAGCGTCACTAGGTCAGATGGAGACAGGGTGAACTGGAAAGTGGAATTCTATCACTCTCAGTCTGTCTGTGCTTAACCTTTGTCACATTCTCACCTGTTCATGCTTTCATCACTATCCCAGCATCCCCTGCCAGGAAGATGTCAGCACACACCCATTGTGTGTGTGTGTGTCTGTTTGCCTGTGGTTTCCTGCCAGGATAGTGGCAGCTCAGAGGGACAATTTATAGCCAAAAACATTTTGCTTTGTGCATTGACAGTGTGCATTGTCTCGCTGTGTTTATGTGCATGTGCTCCTGTCTCCAAAGTGATTAATTACAGGAGAATAACAACTGTCACCTTGGATATATTCATGATGACTCACACATCTTTGAGCACAGCCAGGCCTTCCAACCTGGATTTACCACACATTTTTCTGAAGTCTTGACTTCTTCCAAGAAAGTTTCCGTGAGAGCCTCACGGACGAACCATGACGCTTCATCTTTGTTTTTCAATAACTGAATATTTCCATTTTCCTCTCTGATGGGTTTCTTTTTATTGCAGCCATGTCGGACGTAGAAGAGGAATACGAGTGAGTAAACCAACATCCCTCGCCCTTTTTACACCACTTGTTCAGGACATTGTAAATGCAGGAGACTCTAGTGTGAAGTGATAATTACATTTCTCTTATCCAGGGAGTACGCAGAGGAAGAGCAGGAGGAGGAGGATGGAGAAGGTGAGTTTTTCACATAGCCAATCTGAATATTTTGACAGAATGGTGAGAGATTCGGGGTCATGAGTAAAATGTCTCTAAAGAGATCCCAGTGTTGAATTGCTGAAGAATCTCTGAGAGCAACTGTTGTCTCTCTCTTCTCGATGTCTGTGTGCACTAACTGCACTCTGCTGCTTTCTCATTGGCTGATCCTGCTGGCTCCACCAATCAGAGCAGCAAGAATACCAAGGTAATGACATATCATGGCCATCATCAGTCACACTTTAAACACTACTTAAAGCTTTAACCCTATAACTTAATGAAGTTCATCAATGGCCCCAGTGGGTAGTACGTTATTAGTGTCAGTCACTCGCATGGCATGTGTATAATATGTACTTCATGAGAGCTGGATGAGAAGATTGACACAAACTTTTTGTCTTAATAGTAAATATGAGGCTGCGACCGGCAGCCAGTTAGCTTAGCATGAAGGCAGGGAACAGGGGGAAGCCTATTAAGTTATTAAGTTAATAAGTTGGCTAATAAGCTTACTAGCTTATTAGCCAACAGTGAAACCAAAGATGTGTTAATTACTGAGGTTCGGAGACGTTAGTAGGTAGATATTGATATCTGCACTATGGCAAGCTAGGCCTTATGCTATGCTAAGCTAACCAACCGCTGGTGACCATTTCATAGTAATTGCTCAAGTACTGGCTAAGAGTGTTATCAATCTTCTTGTCTATAACGCTCGGCGAAACAATAGAATTTCTTTAAGCTTGCTGCCAATCCAGTGTCATATATTGGGGCTTCTTTCAATCTTTCTACATTTTCTCCTCGTGTTTTTCCCTAATCTATCTTTGTCACATTGTTTATCTATTCTTTTCATTATCAGCCTTCAATTTTTTCGGTGTGTTGATTTCCCTCCTTTCTTTGACTCTTTACACCGTATTTTACACTGTATTTCACCCTCATTTTGACCATCTTTACATCCTTCTTTTGCCCATCTTTTCCACTTTGACACGCATTTATTGCTTTATTCCATTGTTTCTTCATCCCTCTCCTCCCTCTTGCTTTTTATTCCCTTGCTTTCCTGATGTGTGCTTTTTGCTCATCTTTAATGATGCCTATGTTGCTTCATGTGTTATTTTTTTTACCCTCCAATCATCATGTGGCTGGTCCATCAGATCAAGATGCCCAGGAGGAAGGTGAGAAAGAGCAGATGTGTGATTCTCTAAAGGCCCACAAAAAACCTCTTCTCCTCACCACAAGCTAACTCTGACCGTCCTTTTAATTTTTACCACAAATTAATGAAAATAATTAAAACATATCATTACTCAGATTAGATCTACCTCTTAAAGACGCAATGGTTTTTGCAGCAATCTCGCAAACCTCAAGTGAGGAACATGATTAAAGTTATTCTTTGTGGAGTAACTTGATCTCCTTTGCCTTCTAGATGGTAGTTGCACTTACATTTTCAAAACATGTCAGAATGACGCAAAAAATATAGTTAGATTTTAACTGTGTTGTAATTCAGTCTAATCCTGAATTGGTAAGGCAAGTATTGTAATGATTTTAAAAAGATGTCTTTTATCTTTTGTTTTATCATAACTAATAAAAAGGCTCACTTTTATGTTGCTTTTTATTTTGTCTGCAGTCCCACGCTTGCTGGGCTTTCAGTCGCATTACTAAATTTATTAAAAACTTTTCAGGGTTTTCACACCTTTGTAATGAGATACTGTATTCACCTGTATGATCTTTTCCCCCCCTCATCTTTCTGTCTTTCATCAATAGAGGAGGAGCGCCCCAAACCCAAGTACGTTTAGGAATTTCATCATGCCTGATCGTAATAGTTCCTTTTTCTTAGTCTCACCCCAAAACTTCATGTTCAAGTAATGCACTCAGGATTCTGTCATTTTGTGTTTCTTTTTATTTCTCTCTCTCTAGACCTATGGTGCCTCAACTTGCCCCTCCAAAGATCCCTGAGGGGGACAGGGTGGATTTTGATGTAAGTCAAAGGACTAAAACAGATTTGTATTGTTTTCTTGGCTTTGACTTTGTAATTGTGGCATGAATGATTTGACTGTAAGCTGTCTGTTTTAAAAACCTGTCGCGGTTTCTTTAAATTGGCTTCTTGTTCACTAGCTCGTCTGGTTCTGCTCATATTTCAGTGGTAGAACAAAACATGTTCACATTAACGTATCTTTCTACTAGAGGCTCTGGAATCACTGGATCTGAACCTGATGCTTGGGCACCACTTCAAAAACGATAATATATGTAATAGCCAGTGATCTCAGCTTTGGAAGTAAACTACTTTTTCATCAAACTGGATAGCAGTATGCATTGACTTGCGGAGATGGTCTCTATCGCCCCCTGCTGGTAAAACATTCAAATTAGACCTTTTTGATGCTGCCTAAAAGGGATTAAACATCATGATTGACAGCAAGGCCTTGTTTGTGATTGACTTGGATGGGTGTACTGACGGGAACCTCATTCTGCAGATCCACCACCTGATCAATACTGAACTCCGGTTTGGAATTTTATCTAGAGCGCAGGATGGAAGCACTCGTACGCAGATTTCTTTTCTTCATTATTGTATAGCGGGAGGAAGTGGAGACATGTTGTTTATGTTTATTCATGTTAGTGGCTGGATGTGTATATCTGTTTGTTGATCCAACTAAGCATAGTACAGTTT
This sequence comes from Mola mola, assembly GCA_001698575.1. Taxonomy (NCBI): domain Eukaryota; kingdom Metazoa; phylum Chordata; class Actinopteri; order Tetraodontiformes; family Molidae; genus Mola; species Mola mola. Next base: position 4,143,357 of record KV751337.1, read on the forward strand.
TTAAGGGGGAAGAAATTGAAGATGAGGTGAGGAAATTGGAAGTAGTTTGATTACTTCTCTTTTATTGAGCCATGCAAAATGTTTAAAATTGACTGTTTTGAAAAAATTAAAATATATCATTGTTTAAACATTTAATGGGTTACTTTTCATTAAGTTAGTATTAGAGCCTGACGATACATCCGCTGGGCTCTAAAGCTCTGTGATTGGGTGATATATAGGTATCAGCATATATGTTATCTTTATTGGTTGATATTTTAAAAATCTGGTTGTAAAAGAAGACAGTGCAGAAAAAGAGGCTTGGGGTATTATGTAATTATTAATGTTTGAGTGAAGGTTACTGTTTCAGTGCACTTGTGTCATTTAAGATAACAAAAGTTCTTTGTTAATCGGTAAAATATTTAGCTTCAGTTACATATTAGTTACAAATGTTTGAAAACCTCATTTGAGGGATCATTGCAAAAAGTTTGTTTCTATCAGACCCAAAAAGTTGGGTATTGTCTGGCTCCACGAAGCATCAATTAATACTTCCTTCTTATATCAGGACATCCACAGGAAGCGTATGGAGAAGGACTTACTCGAGCTGCACACTTTGATCGACGTCCACTTTGAGCAGAGGAAGAAGGATGAGGAGGAACTTATCAGCCTGAAGGATCGAATCGTAAGTTTACTTGGACAACAACATTTTCCAGCAATGTTTGTGTACAGACATGACATAGACACTAAACATTTGATGAGTTAATGCACTGCAGTTATTTGCGAAGGATTAAATCAGAGGTACCACACCTCTTTGGCTTCTTACAAAAACTGGTGTGTAGTTAGTTCACGTTACAGATGCCTATGAGCAGTTCTACCAAAGTGACTTCTCAGATGTTGTTATTTAATTAACTCCCCAAAGACATAAAAGTGTCCAAAGAGAGTCCAAAAATCCAAAAATTCCCCAAAAACTGTAATTGTAACTGTGATTTGTGTGTTTACCCGGATGTTTTGTGGCTTCTCTGCGTTTTTTTCCCCTCAGGAGCGTCGTCGATCAGAGAGAGCTGAGATCCAGAGGGTTCGAGCAGAAAAGGAGAAGGACAGACAGAACAGGATTGCGGTAACACAAACATACTAATATAGCACCCTATATCACCCCGTGTACTCGGTAATACACAGTATTCGGGTGAGGATATAAAAAAGGGTTTATATTTTGTACTTTATATTTGGGATACACTCATTTTATGTCTAATGTAAAATAATAGCATCATTCTTTATTTTCTGAACCGAAACCACTGTTAATGGATATAATGTATAGGAAACTTTTCATTACAACAAAGCCAAAAATCCCCCCTCCAACTACTGTACACTACAATCTAATTTCTGTGAAAATAGTTTTCTTCTTCACTCCTCTCTCTTCATCTATCAGGAGGAACGCCAGAGAAAGGAGGAAGAAGAAGCCAAGAAGAAGGCTGATGATGATGCCAAGAAGAAGAAAGTTCTTTCTGGTATGGGAGCCAACTTTGGAGGCTTCCTGGCCAAGGTCTGATAGCAATAAATGTGATGCTAACGATGGTGACGATACGGAGGCTGACTTTTGACTGTGTGCTGTGCTCTAGACTGAGACCAAGAGGGGCAAGCGTCTCACAGGCAGAGAAATTAAGAAGAAGACTTTGGCTGAGAGACGACAGCCACTAAGCATTGATAGTTTAAGAGAGGATGGGCTCAGGTGAGTTACCTCTTATTGTATTTTAGCTTTAGACTGAATATTAGTAAATATTATTGACGATGAATCTTATTGAGGTACAGTTTTCATTATAAAAGAGCGAAGATGTTTTAAAGATGCTTTTTTACAGTCAACTACAGTAAAAATCTAGTGGCCAGTCATGCTTTGGTTTTCTCTGCAAGATTGATTGGGACTGGTGGGAGCTGAAATGCTGCTATCAAAAACAAAATGTTTTATGGTTACACAATGAACTCTGGATGCTACCACAAGTATCTCACAGAAAGCATTTTTAGCCTCACATTTTTACTTAAAGGATTCTGACCACTTAAAATACAGAAAAGTGCTTATGTTTTTTTTCTTTTTTTTTCTGTTGTTCAATTGGAACCCTAACCCAGAGGAAGGCCTTCTGTGCTGTGGGCAGCTTCCAGACAATAGCTCTGTACAAGCTGGTGATTTCTATCTTTCTGAGAGTCTCATGTACCTACACGTGGTGTGTGTCAGTGTAAGACAGAGACATGCTCATAGCTCCAAAAATAGAAATTTAATTTGTGATATTCAGTGGTGATATTGTGGCAAAACTCCACAAAGAAATTATTTTATGTGCTTTGTGTTTCTGTTGACCATTCCTTGTCACGTGAACTTTAGTAGACTTTATGGGAGTGATGCAGAGAACAGAAAATATTTAAAAACAACAAACCATGACCGATGTACCACTCAGGAACAAAAATACTAAAAGAGACAGTAAGACACACACACACAAAAAAAAAAAGACATGAAGCTTCCTTGGCAAAACATGCTAATGTAGCAAACTACATTAAGGGAAGTTGAACACTACAGAATACACTGCACTGTTTTTAGCCTGGTGCAGTTCCACAGATGAGCAGCCACAGCAAAGGCATGATTGCCCCTGAGCTTACACTTTGACCATGGGATCACCAAGTGTCCAAAGTTTATTGATCTGAGGGACCTGGTAGCATGAGTGGTTAAGATTTAAGATTTTAAAAACGCTTTTGCAACGGCCACCAGCGCAGAGAGACCAAGATGAGAGTAATATGGTCAATCAATCATATTTTATGTATACAGAACAAAATTACAAATTACAGATGTGAACACCCTCTGCCCTTAGACCCTCAAACCGGGTGAGGAAAACCTTAAAAAACCCTAAACAGGGAAAATAAGAAACCTCAGGAAGAACCACAGGGGAGGGATCCTTCTTCCTAGGACGGAGAGACGTGCAATAGATGTCACTTGTACAGAAAACAACAACATGAAAATACAAAATATTGACTAACATATGTTAAAGTATATGAAGTCCATGAGTCCAAGAGTTTGTGAAATCCATAAATCCAGAGGTACGTTTAATCTATTGATCCAAATATTTCACCAAGGTTTTCAGCATGGGGTTAGTCGAGGGTTGCCAAGTTGGCCCGACTGCCAGTGATTAATTTGATGGAGTCGGGGATTCCCAGTACAATGAGTTCAGACTTTCTATTGTTTAATTGCAGAAAATGAAACACCTAACAACAACAAAATCTAATGACCTCCAGGCAGTTCATCAGTCTGTTTAAACTGGGCTGTCTGTTTGGTTTGCAGGGCAAGAACGGCTGAGTGTCATCAGTATAGGAGTGTTTGGACATGGTGTGTTCATGAATGGGAGAATTGCCTGATGAATTGCCAATGATTACAGGAGCAAATATTACCAGTTGCTTTAGGGACAAGCTGTGCAGACACATGTTTGAACAATGAAAATGCAAACATTGTAAAGTGAAAAATAAAGGTCCAAATCCATTCTTACTTGTGTCTTTGTGTCTCCAAGGCAACGGGCCCAAGAGATGTGGAACTGGATCTACGAGCTTGAGTCAGAGAAGTTTGACCTCGTTGAGCATATGAAGCACCAGAAATATGAGGTACTTCTGCATCAGGAAAACAACAGCTTTCATGTTATCCAGAGGAGCCTAAACTTGCAGAGACGGTAACATGATGTAACATGATAAAAACCGACCCTTTCCTTTAAGTCTAAAAATTGAGAAACAAAATGATTAATTAAAAATGATTAATTGATGAAATTAAATCGGAAATGAAAAGCGTAAAATGACACACAGAATATTGATTAACATGGTGTGCACGTTGGTAGGAATTTAGGAGACTGACATATTATTAATCAACAAAAATCTTGATTAACAGACCGAAGTATAATAGAGAGATACTCTAAAAAAACAAATTAGTTGTTTTAACTTTAAAAGGTTGGTGTTGATACTGGATTACAGTGTTATGTCCACTGAACTTGAAAAAGACAAATTAACCTTGAATTATTTAAAAGTTCACTTTTTAAAATTAAACCCACTTCTTTGTTTTTACAGTTTTTTCAGCAGTTATGCTACAATAATCTACATAATAACCTTTAGAGTGACAAGTTAAAGTAAATAGATCTCATAAATTTATCAAGCAATGCTTGTTATGTTTTATATAAACTGCAAACTTGTGATCTTCGGGTTTTTGCCTGATCTCGTTTATCACTTTTTTCACTTCTCTTTGTTATCTCTTGTTTACCTCCTGCAGATCACCGTGTTGCTGAACAGAATCCAACATGCTCAGAAATTGTGAGTATTTACTTTAGTACAAAGAATGTAAACTGCTGTTCATCTGCGTCCACAGCCCCTTTTTTACCCCTCCTTTTTGTCTCCCCCTTCCCTCCTACAGTAAGAAAGGCCACGGCAAAGGAAAGGTGGGCGGTCGCTGGAAGTAAAGGAGAACATTTTTATTTGACAATAAACAAAGAGCAAAATCAGTGACAACAGCAAAGAAGGAGGCAGTGTGTGAATGGAGAAGCCATACATTTTCTCCTCCTGGTCTTCAGTGCCAAAGCTGCTCTGTAGGCCTTTGATGAGATATATTGATAAATAAAACAACAAGTGCTAAGTTTTGAGCTGATTTCTTCACATTTCCATTCTTTTTGGAATATTTTATGGAGCATGGATCCTGTTACTGTTTCATGCATTCATTTAATTTTGTCCTGATTGGATAACTTGGACAACAGGCGGATAATGATGAGCGTCATACAAATATCGCCTTCTCAAAATCTAGTGAACTAAGTAAAAACTTAAACGATAAGTCAAAAAACTGCAAATTAGAATACACACGGTTACTCTTCAATACAATACAAATTTGTTAAACAATAAATTTTTCACACAAAATGTCTGATATCATTTTCTTCATTTGCTGTTAATTTTTAAGGGCTGGAGCAGAGCTTAAATTTTGGATTCATAAGAGCGGGCGGTGATGCTGAGCTGAAAGCACAGTGTGGTAAATGTTGTGAAATCCTGTCACGGCCTTTTAGGTTTTAATGATCCAAAGTTAAGATACCAAAGGTTGAGAAACCA
>KV751337.1:4172344-4182532 GCA_001698575.1 Mola mola
CTCTGTGTGTGTGTGTGTGTGTGTGTGTGTGTGTGTGTGTGTGTGTGTGTGTGTGTTCGTGTGTGAATAAGATAAATCTTAAACTATAAATAAACTATAAACCGTTCTCACAAGGTGGTTTGGATGGGCAGGCTGGCTTCTGGGCCACAAACCCTGAGCACAAGTGCTCCCCAAGGCTGCATCTTGAGTCACTTGCTGTGTAACAAATTTACAGCCCACATCCCAGTGCTAGTAGGCACAGTGGTGGTGCTGTTGTGCAATCGTTGGTAGCATTAATATACAGTCCTACTTGAACCAGGTAAAAGAATTGTGTTTCTGGTCAAACAACCTAACCCCGAACTATGCAGAAACTATGCAGAGGCTCTCCCTCTTCCAATCCAACAAAAGTCTAACAGCTGGAGACATTCAACCTCTCATCCTCCATACTGAGGATGTTCTGTTCCTCAGCTGTGGATAGCGGTACATATTGATTGCGCCAATGGATCACTTCTAACCACCCTGCTGGACACCCATACCAGGAGGGTGAGCCTAAGAGCGTATATTTTGTATTAAACTCACAGGAGAATCAATCATTCTTCTTCTGAACTTAAAAACACACTTTTTGCAGAACCAGGACTGCAGATTTTGTCACTCATCTCTTACACCAGAGGAAGAAGAGTTTTACAGCAAGTATGAGTTGGGGGACTGATTGCAGTGACCATCACCTCTCATCAATATTGTACTAATACATGAATTATGGTATTAGTGTACTAATAGTGTATAGTATTAATGGTTTATTAAATCAAGAGTTTATATTAACATGCAGCATCAAACACTGCACCAGTTAGCATAGTGTTTTTTAAAGGAACAGTATGTAAACCTGACACCCAGCGTTTAAAATAGGTACATCAGTCTGTAGGTGTCTCCCTCCACCCCTTCCTCCCTAGACTCCAAATGCACCCTTGTTGCCAGGTCACGGTCACTGAAGTTTTAGGAGCGCAGAACAAGAACAACACTCTTTTGAAAATGTCAACTGACCACCCCTATAACGTAGGTTGATTATGTCATTTTTAAGTTTATAGTGTTCAGTCAGTTATAACCATAACCAGTTCACTTGTCCACTTCCATTGCTGCAATACCTGTGTGTTTGCCAGGATAACTGATCGCTTATCTTGATCTTAACTTGTGGACGGGGCATCGAAAATGCCCTCTTGTGACAGTCTCAAAACCGCTCTGGTCAAAACAAAGACAATTCAGCACTGGAATCAAAATTTAATGAGGAGGAAATACTGGCTGCTGCTTCTAGTGAAAGATTCTGGTATTTCAGCATGATTTCTCAGTGATTGATGATATATTAAGGTTGGTTAATTATTTAATACAGTAAATATCTTATATTTTGCTCCTTTAAAGTAGGGCAAATGAACTTGAAAATGAAGCCATCTTCACTAAATGTATGTTTATACAGAAGAATATGTATGTGTTTGTTTGGTTCGCAGTATCCTGCAGAAAATATGTTCTAAATGATTCACAGATGCACTCGTACACAGCACAGGGCTTTGTCACACTTTGATTTATGTAGTTTCATATAGGCTGACGTGTTAAAGATGTCATATGTGTTACATTACCTGTTTTTATGTGTCAGGTACTGATATAAATGCCTCCATTTGGCTCACAGTCGAATTTTTATCACGTCTGAGAAGGAAGTTATGTTTTCACACACGTTCCTCCCGGCTCAGGGACAATTGATTTGATTGATTAGGTAACACAGGCCATTTCTGTCATTACATGAAGCCTTTTTTAGATCTTTGTGTCAGCAGGCTATATGAACTAGAAACTCAATTTCAAACGAGCATGGGAAATGGTCAAAATCAAAGACAAATATTCTGTATCTGTAGTTAGCTCCGACTGTACATCGTAAATGTTAAACGTGTCTCGCATCTTATTTAATTGACAATATGGCTCTTATTCTTGTTGAAGTCAGACTGTTATTACTGTGCACTTTGTAAAATGCAAAGGTCGGAATTATTTTTTTAAGTACTACTTGTGTTGGGCACATGAGGCATTCTCTAGAATTAGCATCAATATAGTCAACAACTCTTCGATTATATCTATATTTTTAAGTTACAAAAGCATTTTTGTGCTATGTAAAATATGGACAGCTTAGCAAATGCTTTGCATTATTGTCTCACGTTTTCTTTTAAATCTTAACCTCAGACAGCAGGATCTTTAAAGAGTTATATTTCATGGTTATTCTGATTGACATCCAGAATTGCTTTGAATTAATGTGTCATTTGTATGTATTGTACTTGTGTATTTTCAAAAATGTTCAAACTCATCTGTAATTTTACACAAAATGTCTTGTTTCATCCGGTCACCTGTTGCTGTAAATTCTGGACAAAACATCAGAAATCTAGGGAGAAAGTCAGACAATTGTAACAATAATGGTAGTTGAGATCAGGGCTACTATAAAGTCAAGCTAATGCGGTGTTTAAAAGTTCATATATTTCTTTGACATTGTGAACACAATTACTATTTTTGAATTTGAAGGTGGAAAACTACCTGGACATGTGGCCTATTCTGTCCTGTACCTATACCATTAAACATACTGTACTTTCCAAATCTGTTTAAAATGTTTGGGGTTTTTTTGTTTACCTTTGAGAATGTCTGATTGCCTGCCAGAAGTTATATAACAACATAAATCTCATGTCTATACGATTAATTAAATTAATTCACTTCTATCACATTGTTAGCTTAAAAAAATGGTAATAGGGAAACCAATAAAATGTAAAAACTAACTATTTAGCTTTGTTTGTCTACTTCAAATCAAAAGAATCCAAAACTCCAAACACAAATATATCATGTTGAAAAATTACATTGATTAAATGCAAGTCACGCATATGAATATGACTGATTAAATGTACTCCTGATATTAAAAGTAGAACTTACAGTAAATTTACATTTGCATTGCAGTTATACTTGCTTTTAACTGTGTATTAAAGATAGAGTGTGATCAGCTATCAGAAGAATGCAGTGGATTAAAAGTACAATATTCACCCCCAAAATGTAATGGAATGCAAGTTTTAAGTGCAGAAAATGGAAACACTCGAGTAAGAGTGCAAATACATTACAATGGGCCTTTTCTCTGTAAGCATAACAAAAGAATAAATCCAATCTTTGCTCAAGTTTGCCACTTAAGCAGTTATGAGTCTGATTATAAAGAATATTAATGGACACACATAATTTATCACATTGTGTAAATTGTGTCTTGGTTTGAAACCGTAATATTGTGTGCTCGGGAAGGAAGTACCAAAGCTCTTTACTGTGATACTGTAGAAGGTTGTAACAGATACTCTCCACCAGCAAGGGTCCAAAACAGATCATCTTGTCACACTCCTGCACCTTTCAAAATTAAAAACAGATAACTTTTTGAAATATTCAAACACTAATAGTACACAAATAGTTTTTATATTTAAATGATGTGATTTTCAAATTTTAACCAAGCATTGGTGATTGGAGATATTTTAAAAGAAATCTCTCATTTTGTCTTGGACCTGATTGTATTTGACACGGATTTTCAGGCCATCTAGTAAAATAGAAATAAAGTAAAACCCATTTTCCAGCCACAGTGGCTCATTTCAGGAAAAAAAACAAGAAAAAGGAAAAACAAAAAAACAACTAAGGTGTGTGTTTCCACTCTGAAGGCTGTAGGAACACCAAAGTGAAGCCTTCACCACTACAACCTCTATCACTACAAATACTCTTATGTATCACTCCCTGCTGCACCTATTAACACTTGTTCTTTAGTAGCTCAGGCACTACGACGGTTAGGGAATTCATTTTTAATAGGTCGTGAAAATGTCCTTGTTTTCTCTGCAAAGCATTAGCTCCTCTCTACTGATACTTTGTAGTAATTTAGGAGCCCCTTCATTTGGTTCCATTCAGCAGTGAGAAGACAGGATTATCCAGTATAATACTGCACGTGGGTGTGTGCCCAAAACTTCATCTCCTCCTGATCATTCATATTTTTCCTTAACTTCCTCTGCATGCTTTCAATGCAGCTGTGAGAATTTTAAATGTCTGAAATCTAATCAATCCTCACAAATAAAGAAGACTTCCATTCTACTCCAGAGCCATCGTGAAACCTGATAAATACAATCGAACAGTGACTGGACTTTAACATGCGCTGATACAGTAAGAATATTGTGCAGATATTCGTAAACAGTCGTCAGGATAATATAAAGGGTATCAGCTAAAATGAGTTTAATACACTACATGACATGAAGTCAAGGATCTCAACCATTGACAAAAAAAGATTGACGATATGCTGCTAATTTCTTCCAATATACAAAAATGAATTAGTCTCCACCTCAACAGCCAAATAAAAAAAATCAGAAACACAATCCCCTCCATATTCTCCATTTTTGTTGCTGAACATGTGTTTCGTGTAACAACGCTGTAACAATCAGCTATAATTAGGAGATACTATTCACAGTGGAAAAGAGACCACCAGATACCAAAAGTAAGTAGAGTTGAGGCGAGTTAAGAAGGCATTACACAGTGGAACAGCAGCAAGAGTAGCAGGTCAAGAACAAGGCACCACGCTCAGGCGCTTGCAGTCATTTAGCTTAGGAATCAGCTAGCTTGGCTCTTTTCAAAGATACCAAAATTAGCTTAGCTCTCGGCTTCGCCCCGTTTCTACTCTTCGAACTAAGGAGGGTTAAAGTGCTTCATTCACAATTTAATCATGATTCTTTCTCATGTTGGTTTCAAAGGTCCAGTGTGTGAAAATCTGCAGCATCTAATGTGAGGAAATAGCTTTATATTTACTGTCCACAACAGTTTCAAATAATGAACTTCCTTTGAAGTCTGCCGATGGTGATGTTGAACATTGGGGAGATGCTACATTGTCCATCTTAAGTTGAAAAGAAAAATGCATGTAATTAGGTCCTACACATTACTATCTCCCTCTGTCTTGGTCTTATGTGGAAACGATACTCGGAACAGCTGCAATTAGAAAAAGCAAAGAAGCATTTCTTTTGTACACGAGATCCCAAGCCATAACAGAGTGGGGAAAGTGTATGGATCTTTTTCTGACACAAATCAATAAACATAATACAGTTCTTTGGAGCTAAGATACATTTAACTAGCTTGTATCTCAACAGGCTTTTATTTAATGTTTCAATCATGGAAGTCTCAGGTGTAAATCCCTTACATGGTGCATAAATAAATGAAATGTTCTTACATATTCACGACAGAGATACAGACATTAAAATGCCTGCACACCTACATACACACACATCTCTCTCTCTCTCTCTCTCTAAGCCCCAGCAAGGCAAGAGGCATCAGCAGCACAAGATTAAATGACCTAATTATGAAGAGCTGGAAAGCATCCAGTTGTATCTACTAACAGTATTCATTACGTGCTTCTCGACTGGAGACCTGTAACATATGGAGCCCATTAATTCAATGGGCTCAATGGGCAAAAAAACCTTGGCTGAAAACTTTCATTTTGCAGAGGCAGAGGTAAACATACTGGTATACAAAGTTGCGATGACTCGAAGAGCTGCCATTTACATAAACAGAGACCCAGCTTCTTTGGCTTTAATTCAATTTTCAATATGTATACAAGAAAACACTTCTGTGGAATTGTGAAATCAACCACAATTGCACTTAAGGAAACTCAAAGCAAGACAAAAGCTAAGCAAAAATGGGGATATTAGATTTTTATTTAGATTCTGTTAATTCTTCCGATGAATATAATGTCTTGTTTGCACAAGCTTTACCTGCAACACTGTGGTGTAGTGGTGCGTAATGGAAAGCATTTATACATACCAAATAAAAATATGCAAGAAACACTGAGCTCATTGCCTGCAAGATAGCATAATGCAGGCTTTGATGTAATCTCTGCTATTCACCATGCACAGTAGAGAATTTATTTCCCTGACTTAAGTCACCCCAGGCAACATAATGAGGCAAACAGATGGTTAAATGCCTGCTATCGGTCACAGGTGGCTCAATTTTAATTCTATTACCCGCATCGATGACAAAAAATCACATCCTGAATGCTAAGCAATTTTGTAAAACTAACTATTATTCATGGAATGTTTCACCTCCTGTTCATTTCCTGCAAACCATCATGGCTGACAGAATTTGCTTTTTTTAGGCTGTCATTGGCGGACTACGGAACGAGGGCAGAAATCCTCGGTCATGATATTGACTGCTTATTTAAGTCATGATGTGCATTGTAGAACATAAAATATACCATGTGAAATGGAGCCTGTTCTTTTTCTTCCCGATGTGGTTTTGGTTCTTTGGTTTTTTTTATTTGATTGCATTCTTCTCAATTTTCTTCAAGGCATCTTTATTATAATTTAATATGGTCACTATTTTGATAATCATTGTGGATTTTCAGCTCTTCTTCTCCTTCTAAACAGCATCGTCATGAAGATATGGTAATTGGAAGTGCTTCTAAAAGGCGAGAAATCTTGACACCGAGTTGTTTTGGGTTTTTTTTAATTAAAATTTCTCAAATATCTGCGTATTGAAAAAGTTACATCCCAAAAGTAATATGTAATATTTTCCCACTAGCAAAACAAGCTATAAAAATATACCTCAGCTGAAATTTGGAAAGTTAGGGGAAAAAAATGGTAATTTTTGAAGCTTTTGGAAAGTTTCCTGACTCTAAAATTTAATCAGTTCAAGGCAGTGCAAATAGGAAGCCAAAAAAAAAAAAATCGAACAAGTTTTCATTACGGTAGACTACAAACCAACAAAATACCAAGCCAAAAACATAACCTTTTTGGCAGTCATGATCTCGTAAAATAAACCACAGATTTTTTTTTTTTTTTGAGCATTTTCATGAAGGAACTATTTCTTTCTACTGAACTACACTGTGTCATGGCACTGAAGGGCACATACATGCACACATGAAGTAGTAGTTCTGAGTTGAGCTGTGATGTTAAATATATTAGTTTGCTTAGTTAGCTTTCATTATTCGAGAGCCTAGTATGGGGATTATTTTGAGTAACACGGTGCTGATTTCTGGAAAAGAGACACTGATGTTGAGTATTTCAAATGTACTTTTGTTGTTGTTGTAACTTTAACACCACAACTGAAGTGTCATCCAGTTTTATTTTAATGCAGAGAAGGCAGACATCTCTACGGCTAATAGATAAACAGATAGATTGGAATCACTTCAGATAAGAGGAAATATATGGGGTTTTTTTCTCAAGTACTGTATGTATATAAAAAGTCAAATGGGGATAAAAGAAAATGGCAATGTCTGCAGTCAAATTTCTGCCAGGGCTTACAGTACACGGCCAAAACATATGTTTTTTTAGAGATTTTGAAATTGTAGGATATGAAATTTTTAGTTCGCATAGTCTTCACTGTATTATACATATAATTGTCTTTTCCAGTCGAGGCTACTGCAAACAAGTGCACAAAGTAATATGTTTAAGCTGAGTCAGTGCAACCGTGCTCAAATTAGCACAGATATGAAAGCAGGGAGTGCTAGTGCTCTGATCTGTCTTTAACCTCTCCTCTGAGACCTTCAGTGGCAAGCAGCTACGGAGAGGGACTGAAAGTCAGACCAGGCGAAGGCAGTTTCAACCATATTAACAACCACCAAGTGCTGTCGATATGGTACCTGCAAGAGATGGAGAGGGCTGGTTAGAGAGAAACACGGGGCTCTTACTAGAGTTTTGTCTGCTAATAAACATGTCAGTAATGCTCACTTAATGATCCAAAGGTTTACATAAGATTTCACTATGAACTTTGTTACAGGCATTCTGGTCACTTTCAGATAGAGTTTTGAAATGACTTTGTTCATCTATTGCCTTTTTCATGCTATGCTTTCATTAGGTCAGAAGTTCTCATATACTTTTGCTCAGATGATTTTTTTGCTAAGTTAAACTAACTTTGTGTGAAATAGAAATATACACACCCTACATTCACATTTCTACTCCCCCAAATCTTATAAAGCAGCTTATATATGAATCATATATGCTGATATGTCAGCTCGTATCATCCTCAACAACCCATCAACAGAAAATCATACCATTCACCAAACAGTTTAGCTATTCATTTGTTCATTTATTTGTTTTTATCAATTGGATCTTGGCATCTTTTGTAAGGTGTTTTCAGCGGCCTCAATGTGCTTGTGACAGTCTTTGGCTGCAATTTATCTTCTTGTAGCTTTAATTGTGCATTGTTTTTCATTCACGCAGACCACAGACGTCAAGCTTAGCGCAAAATCACCGCTGCTGGAATGCTGACACGAATGACAACAAGATGTGGCAAATAAGGAAGGGGAAGCAGGGCTTAAGTACACAAGAGGGAGGGAATACAAAAGGGACACAGGTGCAAACAACCACAAAGGTGGGACGTGTGACAGGAAGACAAGGAAAGTACGAACACCTACCAAACAAAACAAGAAACAGAAATCACAAAAACTAACTGGACAAAAACATTGTGACTACAGTCTCCTGACACAATCTACATCAAGTGATTCTCTTCTTTCCATTTAATTGGTAATTGTTATACAGGGGATGCTATTTAAGCTGCCTTGACCTGACAACTCTTCCTGCTACAGTATTTGCAAACCAACTCCATTCGAGTTCCTCCCTTTTTATGTTGTGTTTGTACCAAACACAGAAGCCCTACCACCGAATTTTTTTTTGGCTGTAATCACCCGAAACTTTTTAGTCTGCTTTAAACCGGCTCGGGCACATTCCTTAGACAGTCGGATACGTTTAGGCTTGTGTGAAAGTTTATTTGCGATCAGGGCCAACCAAACAAACAAAGTGGGCCAAGTTGCAGACCAAAGATAGGAAGTGGACCAAAAGACCTTGGGGGAAAGGGAACAAAAAAAACCCCAACCTGCTTTCAAAATAAATAAATAACAGCATGAAGAGGTGAAATCTCTAATTGAAATATGATCAGACAATCGTATATCACATGTGCTTGTGGCCACTCACTAAAAGAACAAAGAATAAAAAATATTTAGTGAGCGAACGGCGGCGCTGGGTGTCAGTCACACAGCTGATCAATGTCAGTGTCACCAAAGTAAATAAAGTAAGTAAAAAGTAAAAAGTTTCACTAAAGAAAAGATTAAAAAATAAAAACGCCACATACATTTCATTGTTGTACTGTTGTACAAAAATGTCTAGTGCTAATGGCATGTAACAAAGAACACTACTGCACAATCAATGACATTTGTGCACAACACTCGCTCTCTCCGATGGTAGCTCCATCTTAACCATAGAGAGGTCAGGTGAGTCAACACTCCTGAACATGAATATGTGCGTTTCCTAAAACGCCCGGCTCTTCATGGAGTTGGCACGCTCCTAGTAACCTTTCCGAATCCTTCATCTCAGTGAATGAGTGTGAGCTTGCTGGTCCAACAAACCAAAACAAAGTCAGTTTGTATCAAACCGTGTGGAGCTGCTTCAAACACACTGGCTGACTGTCCACACCTGTCAGCATGAAGCAGCAGAATGTTTCTGCAAAGGTTTGAAGTGGCGACGACAGCTGAAACCATAGCAGCAACAACAACAGGGTTAGATATTCTTTTTATGAGCTGGCAAATCAAATCAGTCTATTTGTTAAATTGTCAATGACTGCAATCACATTCTTAGGCCTTCTGTTGAATCAAACTGCACAAAATTGGTTTATTCAGCTGGCTGAAACAGAATTTGTTTTCACTTTGGTGACACTTGACCTATATTTCATCCCTCTGGTTTATAACTTCAAAGCTGTAAAGATGATGATAATCCAGTCAGCCTCAACTATAAATCCATTGTGCTTTGTGTAATTAGCAAATGGTAGCTTGCTCACTAAATTACAGGCATTTTCAGACTCAAAGTGACCATATCACTACCAGTGTTTGACAGTAAATACCTTGAAATTATTTTACAATATTACTGTATATGCGCAAATTTGTAGGCAGTGGTCATATTAATCTTATTACAATCAGCCTTAGTAGAAAATAATGGGTTATTGGATAGAGAGTGTGACTCCACAGCCATCTCAACAAGCCAATTTAAAACAATATGGATGAATTCTGTTAAATAAAAGAAACAATTTAGGGTGGTAATAATATTAACAAATATTACCAGTAGGCAATTATATTATCAAAATATTAAGAGTAAGGCATATTTTATTATATTTCTTTGTTACTGCATCTAAAAAAATTACATTTAAGAAATT
>KV751337.1:4192595-4221787 GCA_001698575.1 Mola mola
GCTTTTTTTTTTTTTTTTTGTTTGTTTGTTTTTTTTCCAATGAATGACCTAAACATCAAAACTAGAATGTAGAGTCTAGTTTGTCTTCAGGTTTATTGACTGTTACGGAAAACTCTTTATTATGATTCACAAATTCCTCAAGGATATCTAGAAATGCAATTTTGCTTAATACGATGGTTAATGAACAGCACCATCATTAACCAATGTTTTTTTATATATATACAGTCCATTGTTCTATACAGTACACATTTGTTCTTGCAGTGCACAATAGTGAGTGTGTATTTCAAATGAAGCTCTACCTGATTTTAGCAATTCAGATTAATATCCTGTCAAATTTTAGGCCACAGCCTACAGATTGACTCCCCAAGGTCGATAAACAACCAATAATCCCTTTCTGTATTAGATTGAGGTAAATTTTAAGATCAATGACAGTGATTGCAGAACCCAGAGTAACAGGTTACTCTATAAGTGACTGACCATAGATGCTGAAAATGTTTTATACAACAGTGTGTGTGATGTTTAGGCTCAGGGTATGTGAGCATGCTATTGTGCGGAGGAGGATCTCTGTGTGCGTGGTTTGGAAAGGACGCTCCTCTATGTCCCTTTAGGCGGTGTCCATTTTAAGGCTGTGGGGTCGATGGTCTTGCCATGACCTCGTTTGGTCTCCTTGGCCTTCCAGTCATCGATAAGGTCCTACAGAAAGAATATACACCTCAGTCAGTTAACACAAAACACTGGTAGTAGCAGTTTAAAACTTAAATGACAATCAACCAGCTACCAGTTTGGCAATGTAATTTTATACCAAATGGAAAAGCATCAGATCAATTTTGACCTTTCAAGTATGATTGTTAAGTTTCTGACCTGTCTCTTTAAAACCAGGTGCTTTCCCTTCCAGTACTTAAGCATCTGAAGGGATTGCAGTGTGCTGACGATATCCACTGGATTTACTGCCGTCTCCTGGCTGATCTCTGTGAACACATACATGGGACGAGGTCAGAGCTGTTTGATTGACAAGACTCCTAGAGGTTCTACAGCCAAGGTAGCAGCTCTGTGCTGTTGTACTGTGAGGTTTTAGCAAGCAGCCTGTTAGCTTAGCAAAGAATAAAGATGGGAAGCAGGATTAAACTGCCCACATGGCACTGCCTGTTAAAAGGACAGGTTGTACTGAGCTAATTCTTACATATGCTTATGTTCACTGTGTTTAATGAAGACTACATTAATAATGTCAGGGTCCATTAGTGTCAAGTGTCTGTCTCTTAGGTTCATTCAGTGTTTCCCGTCTTATTTTGCAGTTCTGTTGTGTCTATTCCCCATGTCCTGTCAAGTCTTGTCCCTCAGGTGTGTGTGATTACTTCTCCTCCCTAATGTGTCTCACCTGTGTCTAATTGTCTACCTCTCCCTTGTGTGTTTAACCCCTGTGTTCTTTTCCTCCTGTGCCAGATTGTTTTGTCTTCCGAGTGAGCAGTCCAGCATATCTTCTTTGCGAGTTCCTTGTGTTTTGATCACTATTCCGTATCCTGACCACTGAGTTTGCCTATTCCTGAACTGTACCTTTGCAGTCTAGTTTGATTTCCTGGTTTAGAACTAATTTGAGTAAAACGACATTGATTCAGAATGCTCCCTGTGTGACTGCATTATTGGACCCTCTGTACGCCGACCCTGATAAATAACCTTAGTTAAGCTTATAAGCATACCAACATTTGCTATTTGGCACATAACACAGTTTAGAGAAAGCTGTAAACACGTAACACTATAGAATAAGGCACATCGAGTATAGATTCTCAGTATTTACACAGGACATGGCTCCACACATAGAAGCAAGACGATATTGTAGTGAAAAGTGATAGAAGTAAGAAAGGATTACAAAAATTATTTCAGGTTGTCATGTGTGGGACACGAATGACCAGGTTTTACTGCAATGAATCCATTAATTTTTGAGATATTTCACTTTGGATTAAGTGGTGTACATAAGGGGTCCGCAGGCAAGCATCTGGTGGCTGGGCTCAAGCTGAAAGGGAGATATGGGTTCTTCCTTCAGTGGGCCCAAAACCCGCAGAAGGAGCCATACGTGTCCGGTGCTATGTGGATCGGGTGGCAGTCAAACACAGGGCCCTTGGTGGTCAATCCCCAATTGCTGAAGCTGGCTAGGAATTAAGAGTGGTGCAGGAGGTTGAGAGATACTGGCTGTATATAGTTGGGCTCACCTCAATGCACAGCTTGGGTTCTGGAACCAGTCTGCTTGAGAGGGGTTGGAATGTTTTCTCTGCAGGAGTTGTTCCGGGTGAGAGGCAGAGAAAAGGTGTTGGCTTATTAATAGCTCCCCGGCTCTCTGCCTGTGTGTTAGAGTTTACCCTGGTGGACAAGAGCGTTGCTAACCCACTCCTTTGGGTCAGGGAACCCGTTTGTGCCTATAAGCCAAAGAGCAGTTCAGTACCCACCCTTTTTGGAGTCCTTGGGACGGGTGTTGGAAGGCGTTCTTACAAGGGACTCAACTGGGAGATTTCAATGCTCACGTGGACAATGACAGTGAGAGCTGGAAGGGTGTGATTGGGAGGAACGACCCACCTAATCTGTACCCAAGTGAGGTTCAGTTATTGGACTTTTGTGCTAGCCGCACTTTGTCCATAACTAACACCATCTTCAGCCATAGGAGTGTCCATAAGTGCACCTAGCCTCAGGATACCCTAGTCAATAATCAACTTTGTTGTTGTATCATCTGATCTGTGGCCATATGCGATGGACAGTAAAGAGAGGTGAAGTAAGGAGCAGAGCTGTCAACTGATCACCACCTGGTGGTGAGCTGGATCAGGTGGTGGGGGAGGATGCCAGATAGGCCAGGCAGGCCTAAGTTTATAGTGAGGGGTCTGCTGGGAACATCTGGCTGAGGACCCTGTCAGAATGGTCTTCGACTCCCACATCTGGCAGACCCTCAACCGCATCCAGGAGGTTGTGGGGGACTTGGAATCCAAGTGGGCCATGTACTGTGTCACCACTGCCGAGGCAGTAGTTCGAAGCTGTGGAAGTAATGTTGCTGGTGCTACTCGTGGCAGTTACCCAAGAACCCGCTGGTTAACACCTGAAGTGAAGAGGGCCATCAAGCTGAAGGAGGAGTCCTACAGGGCATGGCTGTCTTGTGGGACTCCTGAGGAAGCAGACAGCTACTGGGGTGCCAAGCAATCTGTGGCTCAGACCATTGCAGAGGCAAGAACCAAGGTGTGGGAGGAGTTTGGAAAGGCCATGGAAAAAGACTTTCAGTCAGCGCCGAAGAAATTCTGGCAAATGATCAGGCGGCTCAGTAAGGGAAAGCAGCACCCTGTCCACACTGTCTTTAGTGTGGGTGGGGAGCTGCTGACCTCAACTGAGCATATACTTAGGTGGTGGAAGGAATACTTTGGAGATCTCCTCAAATGCAACAACCGCATTCTGTGGAGGAGGCAGAGCTGGAGGACTTAGGGGTGAGCTCTCTCATCACTGGGGTCAAGGTCACTGAAGCTGTTAAACAACTTTGCAGCGGTGGTGCCCCAGGGGTGGATGAGATTCATCCCTAATTCCTCAAGGCTCTGGATGTTGTAGGGCTGTCCTGGCTGACACGCCTCTGCAACATTTCGTAGGAATTAGGGACAGTGCCTTCGGAGTGGCAGACCGGGGTGGTGGTTCCTCTTTTTTTTTTTTTTTTGAACTTATTTTTTATTTGACAAATATTCTTGTGGGACTCCTGAGGAAGCAGACAGCTACTGGGGTGCCAAGCAATCTGTGGCTCAGACCATTGCAGAGGCAAGAACCAAGGTGTGGGAGGAGTTTGGAAAGGCCATGGAAAAAGACTTTCAGTCAGCGCCGAAGAAATTCTGGCAAATGATCAGGCGGCTCAGTAAGGGAAAGCAGCACCCTGTCCACACTGTCTTTAGTGTGGGTGGGGAGCTGCTGACCTCAACTGAGCATATACTTAGGTGGTGGAAGGAATACTTTGGAGATCTCCTCAAATGCAACAACCGCATTCTGTGGAGGAGGCAGAGCTGGAGGACTTAGGGGTGAGCTCTCTCATCACTGGGGTCAAGGTCACTGAAGCTGTTAAACAACTTTGCAGCGGTGGTGCCCCAGGGGTGGATGAGATTCATCCCTAATTCCTCAAGGCTCTGGATGTTGTAGGGCTGTCCTGGCTGACACGCCTCTGCAACATTTCGTAGGAATTAGGGACAGTGCCTTCGGAGTGGCAGACCGGGGTGGTGGTTCCTCTTTTTTTTTTTTTTTTGAACTTATTTTTTATTTGACAAATATACATACATACGAACTCAACAAACACACATAGAGGAGATGTATATTATATAGAAATTAAAGCTTCAACCAGGAAACTGTTATTGTCTTTTTTGCTATCAGTAGCAGGATTCTCAGTAAATATTTAGAGTTCTTATCTGTCATACTGTCAGGCATTATACCCAAAATGTAAATTGCTGGTTCCAAAGGTAAGTTAATACCCATAATCTGTTTGATCTCCATTTGAATATTTTTCCAGAAATTCTGTAAATTTGGGCAATCGCAGAATATATGGGTGGAGTCACCCACTACCCCACACTCCCTCCAGCATAAATTAGTCATGTTGCTGTATTTCGATGTAATGAACGGAGTGTAAAAGTAACGCATTTTCACTTTCCAATCAAATTCCCTCCAAGTTGGGCTGTTAGTTATTTTATGACCCTCTTTAAATGTTTCCTCCCATTCTTCTTCTGATATTATGATATTCGCTTCCAGCTCCCACTTTTCTTTGATATCCAAGTTGTTTTCCTTAGATTCTTGTTGTAGTGCTTTGTAGATTTTTGATATCACTCCTTTTTTTGACTTGTCCTCTGAGAATGACCATAACACCTCCTCTAATTTAGATGGTGTCTTACGGATGTTCTCCCATTCCTGGTGTTTCTGTAGATAATCTCTTAGCTGTAAGAACTTATAAAAGTCTTGAGCTGGTAAATTAAATTCCTTTTGAAGTTGTGTGAATGATTTCATTGTTTGTCCCTGAAACATTTGATCAATATATATTAGCCCCTTGTTAGCCCATCTGTTAAATCCTGCGTCCATGGTAGATGGTACAAAGTCTGGGTTCTTTGCGATCTTGGTAGCCCTCCCTATAGAATTTGACAGTTTCAACTTCTTTCGTACTGCTGACCAAATTTTCAATGTTCCCTTGACCCATTCATTGCCCATCTTGAGTCTCTTCCGAGTCCTCTCGTTTAAAAATGGAAGTGATTCTAAAGATATATTTTGACATGCATTTTGCTCCATCTCCACCCACACCGAATCTTTCTCTTTAGTGATCCACATAATTAAGGCCCTGAGTTGTGCTGCCCAATAATAGTTACTTAAATTAGGTAGGTTCAACCCTCCCTTCTCCTTTTTGCTAAGAAGCGTCTTATATTTAATTCTAGCTTTTTTATTTTGCCATAGGAATTTAGATATGATTTTGTCCAATTTTTTCAGAAAAGGCTCCAGAAATCATAATAGGCAATGATTGGAACAAAAACAATAATCTTGGCAGTATGTTCATTCTTACTGCTTCTACTCTACCCACCAGGGTCAATGGTAAAATCTCCCACCTTGCCAAATCATTCTTTATCTCCGTTATCAGTTTCCCATAGTTAGCTTCAAATAGCTGTGCTGTATTAGGAGTGATAATTATACCCAGGTATCTAAACCCTTTTTCGGTCCATCTAAAGTGGACCTTTTCTTTAATTTCCACCGGGCAGTCTCCTGAGAGCATCATAGCTATTGATTTGGCTTCATTTGTCAAGTATCCTGATATTTCACCATATTCTTTCAGGTTGTCTAATAGCGCCGGTATAGACGTGGAGGGCTCAGTTACATATGTTAATAAATTGTCTGCAAATAATGATGTTTTGTGTTCTATGCCTCCTTCATCTTTTATTCCTTTTATTTTTTTATTTTGTCTTATTGACTCAGCTAACGGTTCGATACTTGCAGCAAACAGCAGCGGACTCAGGCAATCTCCTTGCCTGACTCCTCTTTTGAGGTAGAAAAAGTCTGAGCAACAGCCATTGACTCTGATCCGTGATTTGGGATTTTTATAAACCATTTTTACCCGGTCTATAAACATCGAATGAAACCCCAAAACTTCCAATGTTTGATACAAAAAGTTCCACTTCACACGGTCAAATGCTTTTTGTGCATCTAGGCTAAGTAGCATGGTAGGTTGGAAGCTGTTTTTAGCACATGATATAAGATTTAATGTTCTCCTGATATTGTTGGCCCCCTGTCTCCCCGGGATAAACCCCGTTTGATCTGGTTTGATTAATTTACTTATATGTTGTTTCATTCTCTGTGCTAGTATGTTTGTTAATATTTTTAAATCATTACAGAGCAAGCTGACAGGTCTATATCCTTCACATAAAGTCGGGTCTTTGCCCTCCTTATGTAGCACGGAAATTATGGCTTCTGACCAAGTACCTGGAGGGTTTCCTGTTGACAGGGCATAGTTAAAAACTTTACATAATAATGGTGTTGTCTCTTCTGCAAAACATTTATAGAATTCCCCCGGGAAGCCATCTGTACCTGGAGATTTGTTATTTAACAACTGGACTTCTTATCTTGTTTGAAGATAAACAAGATAAGAAGTCCAGTTGTTTCCTACTAAACACTCCGAGATCAAGATGACCTGGATGACTGAGAACCTTCACGGACATATTCTCCTGATATTGTTGGCCCCCTGTCTCCCCGGGATAAACCCTGTTTGATCTGGTTTGATTAATTTACTTATATGTTGTTTCATTCTCTGTGCTAGTATGTTTGTTAATATTTTTAAATCATTACAGAGCAAGCTGACAGGTCTATATCCTTCACATAAAGTCGGGTCTTTGCCCTCCTTATGTAGCACGGAAATTATGGCTTCTGACCAAGTACCTGGAGGGTTTCCTGTTGACAGGGCATAGTTAAAAACTTTACATAATACTGGTGTTATCTCTTCTGCAAAACATTTATAGAATTCCCGCGGGAAGCCATCTGTACCTGGAGATTTGTTATTTTTAAGGGTTTTTATAGTGTTGGTTATTTCTTGTGATGAAATTGGTTTTATCATTTCAGATGCTTCTTCTGCTGTTAATACTGGTAAACTTAGTTTTTTAAAGAATTCTTGTGTTTTGGACTCGATGAGATCAGACTCTGAGTCGCTGAATAAGTTTTTATAATATTCTGCTATCTCTGTTGGCCTAGCCATGATTAAATTGGAACTGGGATGTCTGGTTCCTCTTTTTAAGAAGGGGGACAAAAGGGTGTGTTCCAACTACAGGAGATCATGCTCCTCAATCTACTCCAGGTTGCTGGAAAGGAGAGTCCGTGTGTTAATCAAACCTGGGAAATTAGAGGAATAATGCAGTTTTCATCCTGGCCATAGAAAGGGGCATGGGAGTTTGCCCAACCAGTCTACACGTGTTTTGTGGTTCTGGATAAGGGTTATGACCATGTCCTTCGAGGTGTCCTGTGGGGGGGTGCTCCTGGAGTATGTGGTACATATTCAATTTCTGTATTGTTGGAGCCAGAGCTTGGTTCACATGCCGGCAATTAGTCAGACTTGTTTCCAGTTAGGGTTGGACTCCACAAGGGCTGCCCTTTGTCACTGGTTCTGTTCATAATTTTTATGGACAGAATTTCTAGGCGTAGCCAAGTGGCCGAAGGAGTCAAATTGTGTGGCCTCAGGATCTTGTCTTTGCTTTTGCAGATGACGTGGTTGTGTTGGCTTTGTCGAAGAGTGACCTCAAGCTCATGCTGGGATGGTTTGTCAGCCGACTGCTAAACAGAAGGGATAAGAGATCAGCATCTCTAAATCTGATGCCATGGTTCACAGCCAGAAAAGGGTGGATTGCTCAATCTGGGCTGGGGGAGAGTTGTTGCCCCAAGTGGAGGAGTTCAAATATCCCGGGGTCTTAAAAAAAAAATTTAAACGTGATATTGACAGATGGAGTGGGAGGACATCTGCAGTGATGCAGGTGCTAAACTGCTCTGTTGTTCAATTTACTGGTCAATCTATGTTCCAACCCTCACCTATGGTCATGAGCTCTAGGTTGTGACCGAAAGAATAAGATCGCATATACAAGCAGCTGAAATAAGTTTCCTTCGCAGCCACCCTGCGAAGAAAACCATAGAGGAACCTTAGAGGTAGCTTGAGGAGCTTGGACACCCGGGAGGAGTCAGCTGATGTGGTTCAGGCATCTGGTCATTATGCCTCCCGGATGTCTCCCAGGGGAGGTATTTTGGGCATGCCCATCCAGGAGACTCAGGGGCAGACCTAGGACATGCTGGAGAGATTATATCTCTCCCCTGCTTGGTGTCCCCCCGAAGGAGATAGTTGAAGTAGCAGGGGAGAGGAGTGTCGGGGTCTCCCTGCTCAGGCTGTTGCCCCCACAACCAAGACCCAGATAAGCGGCAGAAAATGAGATGAGACACAGAGCTAACTAACCAACCCTCTGTATGGCAAACATTGCCCCCTGTAAGCCAATCCATTTTTGTGGTTCAAAACAAGCACTGGGCTTTAAGATACACATGCTAGAAGTATGCATTGGTTAAGTTTGACTTTTGGTTTTTATGCTTAAAGCGAAATTATTATCTCCACCAGGTGTACTCTTGGAGAGAATTGTGCAATTATCTGTCAACAGTGTTGCATGCTGCTGGAACAACTAGCATAAAATACTGTATTTTGGGCATATATAGGACTGTACTGTTAGTCATTTTGTGAGTTTGGTGATTGACAGATCTACTTTACTGTATTTACATCCTATGATGACTCTTGAAATAATGATTTTTTAGTTTAGTTTATTTTAAGCTGACTAACCAGGCAGATGGTTGTTTTACTCCAAACAATTCTAATATTTAAACCAAGACTGTGTGACTTGTTGGATGTGCGGAGAACAGAGAACAAACCAATCCTAAATGTGTACCAGGCGATTAAAGCAATAAAGTGAAGCTGCTGTGTCTTGTGTATCAGTTTATCTCTTCTACTGCTGGGGGATCACTGCAACTACTGTAACATTTTCCATATTAATGACATATTATTGCACCTACCCACATCCCATCCACTATTAATTTGAATGATTTCTGCTGGTTTCTGCTGCTTCAGAATTCAGAATAATGAAGAGACTCACTGGGTTTACCATGTGACTTCCAGTGTAGTTAATTTCTCAGATAAGTTACATATTTAATGTAAGAACATGTTATTTAAGAAAAAAAAAAAATTTTTTTATTACATTTCATTTTATTATGTTGTTTTTGTTAAACATGTCACCTATAAAGGATATTATAAAACTTTAGAAAAGAATGGCCATAGCGATAGCTCTTGATCATAGTGCATGTAAATCTAATCAACAGGCTTGTGATAACTACCCCAGTGGCACAATGCCTGCTAATCTGTAGAGGCACGGGAAAGAATGGCCGAGCGGTGGAATCATGACATCACAGTAGGAACGTATTTTGAATGCAGACTGGGATGACTGAGAAGGGTTATTTGTATGATTCTGTGTGAGCTGAAAACATCTTACTAAATTCAAGCCAACAGGCAGGGACTGAATAAGCACAAAAGAAAAGGGGAACAAAAAGAGGCTCTGATGGGATGGAACAGAGTGTTATCATTGAACCACTCTTTTTCATGTGCTTATGATCAGCGCCTGACCTATCTATTATCAGAGGCTTTAGCTATCTCCTTATTTACTGTGAGAAGAAGATTTTTTGGTTACAGTGACAAGAGTTATTTGTGAACAGAAAATAATCTAAAACTAGTTAAATATTTTATCTTAGTATGAATGTAAGACAATATCAATACCCTTGAGTATTGTGATATTATGTTTTGTAACACCAGATCAATTCTTAATAACATTTTATTGATTTTTAATTAATAGTTTATATTAAAAGATTAATGAGAAAGGTTAATTTATGCTGTTTTTAAACATTTTGTAATCTATATTCAGCCATTTGACTCTTCTACTACAACATTTCGTTAGCGTTATCTTAAAGAACACAGGCTGACTCATAATCCCTGCATCATTATACCTATGGTATCAGCAGATTCTTGCCAATAAACACCCTAATGTCTAAATTATGTTATTAAACAATATCTGAAACGCATACACTGCTATCTATAATTAGGGCTATTGAAACTATTAGGTTCAGTGATTATCTTTGACTTGAAATGCAGAAAAAGAAGCACCATTGTGGGTCAGTGGCAGAAACAAAAACAGAAATATTGAAATGCGACAATGAGGGAATTAGGGAAGGGATGTAGAACTGTAGGCTTGTAAATACGGGTGTAAATAATGCAAGATTTGATTTCTTTTCAGCGCCTTTAAATTTTGAACAAAATATTAACAGAAAAACTCCAATGAGCAGTTTTAATTCTCTGTGCATTAGTCTGAACATTTGAGTAAAGAGATGTAACAGAGAAAAAAATGAATACATCTGTCAAAGCGTCAAAAAAAAAAAATTTACATAAAGAAAGACATGGGAGTTTAAGATGGACTGCCCGTTAAGATGGGCTGCAGTAAGGGTCATAAACCCTGACTCTTGAATTATATCAGATAAGATTTCAATCAAACCAAAAACTGACCTCAAATAAATGTTTCCCAAAAATGGTTTCTGTCATTTTAAGTACTTCTTATCATGCTCATGTGTCGCTACTGCACAGACTCTGGTTTTGTCTACTCTGGATGAGGTAAAGATTCATTCGGGTTATGTCTGGTCCCAGTAGCTGACTTCCTCCTGCAGTTACGGACTTACTCTTTCTCTGGCATTATAGAGACAGGCAGCCAAGTGAAATGCAAAGTCATCTTAAGCAAAATTACTACTTTCTCTGGGTTTGAATACTGTGGGAAGCATCTGGCCATATACAAGTACACAATTCAACAATAAAAACAATATAAAATACATTTTATATATTTTAATGTGGGAACATTAGAATATTATGTCTTTAAAACATGACTGGGCATCTTATAATGTCTCAGAAGATTGAAGGGTCTTGAATTCAGTTCATATCGTATAAAGGCAGAATATGTGGTATTACCAAGTACTGTACTATTGTATGTGATGAAACAAAATTAGTAATTATTAAATGCTAGTATTGTAACCCGCTTCAATAATATTTATATTCATATATAGTTTATAGGTTTCTCCAATAATTAATTAGTCTTCAATGCACTGCTGCACACCCCCTTTATCATTTTCCCATCTCTTCTGCCTTGTTTTTTCTTCAGAATATGGTGTGGTTCTGACCTTTGATAGAGATCTCCTTGCCCTGAAAGTTGTTCAGGTAGCGCAGCAACACCTCCTTCCAGTAGCTCCGGTAGCTGATTAAGCCCAGGTCAGACAGGGGGCGCTCAGGTGAACCCACCTTCTCCTCCACCTTGGACAACAGGTAACCTGGAGGACATATCAGATACAGACTTATGTAGTTAATGTCATTCTTAAGCATTTTTCTCTCTAGTAAGAAAAACAGAAATAAGTATCATGTGACTAGAGATGCAAATTTTACTCACAGCACAATGTTTGTGCTTTAATTACGATGGTTTCAACATGCTGATGCCCCTCTGCCACATCAGCAGAGTTTCAGCCGCACATTGTTAGTTGCAATTCTATAGCCTTATTAGCCTCAGACCTCAAAATAGCAACCCTGGATCCAGAAGATGATCTGAATCACTACAAAAATCCAAAGTAAGCGATTGTTCCTTAGGCAACTTCCCAGCATTCCTGACAATTTTTAGCAAAATCCATCTGAAACATTACCTACCCTGTAAACAAACTAACCAATAAATAATTAAATAAACTAACACAAAACATTACTGCCCTGGTGGAGGCAAAAATATAGAAAAAAAAAAAGAAGAAGAAGACTTTAATTGCCAAGTAAATTTGTTTGCAGGGTTTCCCCAGAAGAGCAAGTGTTTCAGACAGCCTCCTAGAACTGGTGTTATTGTAAAGTGCAGAATCCCTTGGCCAGTGTGAAGTTTACTGTGCACAGTGCAGGTGTACTCACTGAAGTCTATGAGCATCTTGCCGTAACCCTGCCTCATGTACTGCGGCATGGTGAGGATGCAGGACACGTTATAGTTCAAGAATGAGTTCTTCTCCTGCACAAGGAGAATAAATCAGAGAAACTGTCAAAGTTTATGGCAACAACTCTGTCTCATTACTTTTGTGCATCTACTGATTTTCCTTTGTCTGTTATCTTTAAACTCGGTGAAGATATATAGAACAGGATAAAGTCAGCCAATGTGCACGCAGAATTAAACACTAAATCAAGTCCTGGGGCAATAATGAAAAAAAAAAATCCAGTAAGGCGCAGCTAGGCAGTGTTTGTATGTGGTCTCTTTTAACGGCTCCCAAGGTTTAAGTCACTGGAAGCTCTGGGATCCTAAGCTGGTCTGAAAAGGAATTATTTACACCCTATAATAAAAGGATATCTTCACAGTAGCTGCTGATCTAAGAGTGTTGGCTTGAGTCTGGTATTAAACAAAATGGTTAAAAAAATTACATCTTTTCTAAAAGAGTATCTTGGAGACGTATGTCCGATGAGCTTTTGTGTGAATCCTCTGTTTTTTTTTAATGTTTTAAAATAAGTCCCCAGTTGTTTAACTGCAAAGATATATTTATACTGTGAAGCGCCAGAAATGTTTTGAGGACTTTAAAACTTCACCTGACTTTTCATCAGCATAGGGTGGATGAGAAAATTACTGATAATTTTATTTTTGGTGAATCATTAATAAAAAGAAAAAAAAAATCACCCCGATAAAAGGCGTCACATGCGTTATTTATATTTCTTTAAAAATAAGACCTTTTCAAAGATAGGACTGGAGTGTTTATTTAGCAATCCAGCTGTGATAGGCTCCCAGGTTACCTTGGAGAAGTATCCGACCAGATGGCACCCCGTGTTGTCAGCCTCGGTCATGACGTAAAAGAGGAAAGGCTCAACATCATAATACAAAGTCTTGTGGTCCAGGAAGAGTTTGGCCAGCAGACACAAGTTCTGACAGTAAATCTGTGAGTAAGAGTGTCATCAGAAATGATAAATTAAACAGAGGGCTCATTTCACATGGATTGAAGTCTTACATTCAGGTCACAGGACAGAACTGGAGCTGAAGAACATGACAGAAATCTCTGTTTGCCATGGGTATAGATTTATGTAATTGTTGATTTTGAGTTTCTAAGTTTATTCTTGTTGGGCATTTGAGTTCTTTAAAACTATTATGTCCTGTACCATGGTTTTGAGTTTGTAGTCACTCCTGTTTCATTCTTTAAGGACTTAATTATTGAAAATTTTGAATTTCTAGTGTTAAGTGTCTTTGGGTTACATCCTATTACCCGTGTTCATTTCTAGTTTTTCCTGTTTTACTTGCCTCCTGCCTCCTTGCCTCCTGTTCTGCCTGTTCCTCGTGCTTATCCTCATGGTTTTGTAGTGTTTCCCCAGTTTGCTTACTGTTATCTGAACTGTAGACTTTTTGGGAATTTATCTTGCCCTTCTGGATTTGTTTAGTGTTGGACTGAATTCCCAGCTTTGACCCCTGCCTGCCTGTTAAAGTATTAAACCGAATCCTTTCTGCCTGTGGGCTTTTGGGCCCAAACCTTGCTCTAGTGTTTGAGTCATCTGACAAGTTTTCTCTCATAGTGTTTATAACCTTGTCTACAAGAGCTGCTGTAGATGCCCAAGGGCCATGAATTCTCAAACTAGTCAAGTTGAATGAGTCATACACAAATGTTGTGCATCTCTCTACAGAGGGAAACACACTTGTCTGCTGTTCTTGCACCCTAATATGACTGAAATTGGAGTTAATAATAATATCAAATTCAACATAAAATAAAAATATTTAACTCAAACAAATATCATGTTAACATTATTATCATGGCTTGCCAGCTGTAGAGAAAAAAACTTATGCAAACTCCTATATGCACATTCTGTTTGTAACATGTTATATGGGTTAAACTTTTATTTCACCCTTTGGATTTCTACACTTATCGACCAGGGGAAGATCCTAAATTTGGACTAATTCACTGATGAGGACGCAACCTCTCAAGTGTGATGAGATACATACATGTTTCTTGGGTCTAAGAACATCAGGTATAAAATTGAACACAAACACTGCTACATAGTGCATTTCTAACCTTTGTAATGACATGTAACAGGGAGAGCCCTATACATTTTGCAGGGGTTCTCAACCCTTTGTAACTGATAGCCCACTTCTGGTTGATTAAGAAAAAATCAAAGGTTTCACATTTCCAGATAAAAAATGAAATATAATTCTTATAAACTGGGTTGTGACAGGATTTACCACATTCAACATGCGGCTTTCTGCTTAGTATCACTGCCTGCTAATGATGCATTCAGAGTCATATATTCTCCCAAAACGCTTTCACTAGTAATTCAAATGATGCATTTCAAATGTTACATTTCTTATGTCTGTGAATTTGTGAGCATAAACTAGTCAAGGAATTTTGTGCAACCGTGAGAGTTTGGCGAGTCTGACTGAGAAATCTTAAAGGGGAAATGTTGTCAAATGTTGGTTTCAGAAGAACATGGAAAAATTCCAAAGCCCAATGTTTTTTCTGTGT
The DNA here is from genome assembly GCA_001698575.1 of Mola mola. NCBI lineage: Eukaryota > Metazoa > Chordata > Actinopteri > Tetraodontiformes > Molidae > Mola > Mola mola. Next base: position 4,207,179 of record KV751337.1, read on the forward strand.
CACAGAGTGCTCCTTTACCTTGTTCTTCTTTCCGTCCACCTCAAAGACAGAGTTGTTCCCCTTCCTGTAGATCTCATCACCGGGAGGATGCTTCCACACACACTTGGCCTGAATGCAGCATAGACATCAGGGAGCAGCAGGGGTTAGTTTACAAGTCAGAAAAAACATGTAATTTAGGCCTAGTCCATATGTAGGTGGGTATTTTTGGCTTGTTATGTGTGCACCAGTTTCTCTTCATTTTGACAGTATGTAATGCTATAATTTTTGGTTACATGAAGGTGTTACCGTTTTCCTACCATGGGTCCAGACTGTAGTTGGGAAGCAGGGGAGATTTCTACAAGGGCCAAAGCTATTGGCAGCCTGGGGGCTGATCCCCTCCCCTTGCTACCTTGGAGCAGTAACAAAGAATCCACAGAGGCTCCGCTCGTGTCTTGAGGTGCTATAACATTTTATTTACTGGCTGCAGCCCTCCCTGTACAGATGCTGCTAGATTGTCCTCACTATAGTTTTACCAGACTTTCTTCGTAGCCTGCCTGTCACCAGCTCAATAGCTGCTGATGTAGCACACACGTTTGTCTGACCCACACCTTCACATCACCACACACACATACACAGCCATTTCACTCTATCTCTCTGTCATTACATCTTCGCTCCTTGTATAAAAAAGCAATTTGTGAAATGGCGGATGTAGCCAAACTGGTTTTTATGTTGCTAACTGGATTTTTCGCATGCCTATACATACATACAGGCCATGTTTGTTAGTGTACCAGTACCAGTGATGACATTCTGTCTATGCTCCTATTGGTCAACACGGCTTTGCAGTTACAGTTAAATCATTGCCTGTGGACTTGGTATTCATTTGTTTTTAAAGATTATTTTTAAAAATAATTTTTGAAAATACCCCTATAGTTGCTCTTAGTAGACATTCTGGTTCAGTTCTCATCCCCAGCCTCTAATAAGTTAAGGATCTCACAAGAGATGGATTAGAAAAGAATGCTAAAAAAAAATCAAAAATAACCGACACAGAGATAGAGACAGTTTAAGACTATTAAACGTTCCTAATTTTGGGCAAGCTTAGACACATCTTTGTGTAAAATGTCTGGACTTTCTATTCAAAATGTTTGTTTTTATTTATTCTAAGGTTTTTCTAATCATTTGTTTTTAACTGTAGTAATTGCCACAGTCTGCTACAGATTACAGTGTTATTGCTCATCAAAAGACAGAAACAGAGGAATCACAATAGAAAACCATTAAAACTTCAAAAAACAGACTACACATTGCATGACTAGTGCTGATATGAACGTCATAAAACAGCCCAGGTTTTGTTAAAAATATATAGAGGTCTGATGATAATCTCTGCATCACACAAACAGAAAAAAGAAATCTGCAGGAGAGATGTGCATCTAAAAAAATGTGAATAGTAAAAACTGTGCGTCTGCAGAAATTTTAACGGCAACTGGAATTGGATTAAGGTGAAACTCCTCAAAAACCCAAACCATTTCTCTTTTTAACATGAAAAAAATGGCTACATTAGAAGAAAACACATGAGGGACTCAGCAGTTCGGTGAGAAAAAGTGAGCCAGATTCTGTATTAATCTGACATTAGACCTGCAGATGGGGCAAAGGTAGCAAAACCAAGAGGAACTGGAAGACTGAATCAATCAAATATATTATAAATGTATGTAAGATGAAAAATAATCCCAAACATTTTTCTATAGTCATATGAATATTACATAGCTAAAAATAATAATAAGTGTGCAAACAGGATGTTTTTCTAAATGGTTTAGAATTTTAAATTGAAAAAATTAAGACTTTCGACTTGCTGCATCTTAGATCATTCCCACATTTATTGCCTACATGACAGACCCTCAGCAGTTTATTCAATAGTCAAATGTAAACTGAGATTTTGGATGTCTAATTTATTGTTACTTGCGCCATTGTTTCCAGGTGTATTTTGAAGACCAAGGGGGCAGCACGTATGCTGTAGCTAAACAAGTCATATGTAGGGCTTTCACCTAGGAGACTGAGGTTCCTTAATGTGTCGTTACGTGACTTTTTTTCTGTAGTGTTTTGGTTAAATTTAGGCAACAAAAACACTTTGTTATAGTTAGAAAATCATCATGTTTTTTGTTAAAATAAAACTTTCCACAATGCTAAACCCTTGTTACAAAGACCTGTCCTTCTAATTGCACTGATGTCAAACATGCCCCCACAAAAAAGGGTCGTACCATGTGTCTGCGCAGAATGGTCTGACTCTTCATATACTTCAGGCAGAACTCGCACATGTAGAGCCTCCCCAGGCGGGCGTATTCCTCTGGGTACGGAGAGTGGTACCAGGTATCCAACTCATAGCGGCCAAATACAATGATCTTTATCATATTGCTGCCTTCTGACACCTGGCCAGCCAGGCGAAGCTTCTCCTGTAAGGGCCAGGACAGCAGGGCGAGAGTAGAAGAAAGAAGAAAGATTGCAATTATTTAGGGAAGAGGATCAGCAGATCCAAAGATCACGCTAAGCAAAATCTCAGTGGAGGCAACCAGCCATGATTAAACGGAATACTTAAAACAAAATCAAATGCAGAATGAAAATTAGGATTAGGAACTAGAAGGAAAAGTCTTTAAATAAGAGTAAGGAAAAGAGATGCATGAAAATAGTGCTCTTAAACCGAGTTCAAAACCTGAAATAGTATAAACATAATTAAAGTCCTTTAACAGAGAAGAATTGATATTAGGATGTGCTGCATGGCCATGAGATGACCATGGTCTGACAAAGAAAGTACAGATATGTGCCTTTCACAACCCCAATTCCACAAATGTGGGACACTTTGTAAAATGTAAATAAAAACAAAATGCAATTATTGGCAAATCTTATAAACTCATATTGTATTCACAATACAACATGGAGAACATACCAGATGCTGAAAGTGAGACATTTTAGCATTTCATTGAAAAATATTAGCTCATTTTGAATTTGATGGCAGCAACACATCTCCAAAAATTGGGACAGGAGCAACAAAAGGCTGGAATTGTAAGTGGTGCTAATACAAAACAGCTGGAAGAGAATTTTGCAACTAATTACGTTAACTGGCAACAGGTCAGCATCATTTCAGAAAAATGTTCCTCAACATAAAATTACGAAGACTTTGAATATCCCACCATCTGCAGTACATAATATCATCAAAATATTCAGAGAATCTGGAGAAATCTCTATGCAAAAAGGACAAGGCCAAAAGTCAATACTGGGTGCTCATAATCCTCAGGCCCTGCATTGCAAACAGGCAGGATTCTGTATGGGAAAATCACTGCATGGGCTTAGGAACAATTCCAGAAATCCTTAAGAACACAGTTCGCCATGCAATCCACAATAGCAAGTTAAAGCTGTATCATATGTGATACAAACGCCGCCATCTTATCTGGGCCAAAGATCATTTAAAATGGAGTGAGGCAAAATGGAAATCTGTTCTGTGGTCAGATGAATCAAAATTTGATATTCTTTTTGGAAACCATGGACACTGTGTCCTGCGGACTAAAGAGTAGGGGGACCATCCGGCATCTGACGGTATGGGGTTGCATTAGTGCCTATGGCGTGGGCAGCTTATACATCTGGAAAGGCACTATTAATGCTGAAAAGTACATAATATAGCGGTTTTAAAACAACATATGCTCCTTCCAGATAACATTTCTTTCAGGGAAAATGCTAAACCACGTACTGCAGCCATCACAACAGCATGGCTTAGCAGTAGAGGAGTCCGGACACTGAACTGGCCTGCCTGCAGCCCAGACCTTTCACCAATAGAAAACATTTGGCACATCATGAAACGAGAAATCTGGCAAAGAAGACCCAGGACTGTTGAGCAGCAGTCCTCTCCCAAAACATGTAAACTTGTCCGTGTCCCGAATTTTTTGAGAAGTGTTTCTGCCATGAAATTCAAATTTACATTTGTTTTCTGAAATTACATATTTTCTTAGTTCAAACATTTGAGATGTTTTCCATGATCAATTTCGAATAAATTATGGGTTTATGAGATTTGCAACTCATTGCATCCTGTTCTATATTCACATTTTACACAGCGTCCCATTTTTTTGGAATTGCTATCCTTTTGGAGATGCTGATGATAGATTGGGCCACCAAATGATAAAACAGAAGACAATAACCAACACAGAAAACAGGAAGTGATTGTCTAAACTACCAAAAATATGTCACACTGCTCCTGTGGCTGCAGGGAAGGGTTTGCTGACTGAAACAGAGAAGAAGAAGAATAATGCAGCCAAACAGGGAGGGTAAGAATAAAGGGAAGGAGAAAGGAACAAGTGAGGTGATGATGAGTTTTCTCTCTTACAAGGTCGTCCGAGGCACGTGCCTGCGCTTTCCTGAACAGCTCAAGGTCATAGTCGCTGGTGATATTCTCCAGCAGCGGCTCCCTGCTTGCTCCGTGGCTGTGGCGGTGATCCTGGCAGCGGGGGTGGACAGGGGAAGCAGGCAGATTTTCAGAATATCATATGCGAGTTTTGGCAAGGAGGGATGAAGGGCAACCATTAATTTCTGAGTTACCATGTACTTTTCCTTCTGCTCCTTATTGAGGCTGGAGTTCCTCTTCCTCCGCAGCTCTGTCACTTTCTCTTTGTAGCGTAGCTGGCGCTCTGTAGGAGCCTGAGACCGCCCAAGGGAAAACAATAATAAGGAAAATTACTTAAACAAAGAAGAGTTTCCACTTTCATTTACCCTCTAAACCTTCTTTTGGGGTGACGATGCTGAAAAAAAACAGACCCACAGTTAAGATGTCTGATGATAGTATTACACAGTCTAGTGTGGTATCTAGTTGATCTATCTTCTGTCTCATAATATTCAAATATACATAGGCTGATGACACACTCATCTATATTGTACACAGGTTTGCACAGACAGCAATCTGCTTCAAAACTGACTGATGCTATTAGCCATTTTGCAGCGTGCCTAAACAGATCATGATTTATGTTTAATGAAACAAAATCTGTGATTGCTCAGCTATGTATGCCTCTAGAACCACATATAATTATTTTTATACAATATACCCGTACAAATGTCTATTCTAAATAAAAGCATTCTGATTATTAGTTATAATTACATTTGATATGACCATCCATCATTTTACATATTGTCTGGGCTATGCATAAGCTAACATAATTAAATGAATACGCACTAAAACTTTCATAGTTTCAACATTTTAATGATTCTAGCAACCCGAGCAAGGAAAACATGATAAAATATATTAATGTTATAGTGACTGTCATCAGACATGTTCATGTATTTTAATGTTTTAGTTTCTAATGACTTCTTAGCGACAGCTTGTAGCTGACTATTAAGTAACTTTTGGCATGTGTAGCATCTCGTGAATGTAAAATTTACACCATATAATTTTAATCTGTTCCTGAAAGCAGTTGAGGAATGAGTACGCTGCATGTGATCAGAAGTCCTTTCATGCTCATTGTGACTCAAGCTACAGCAGCCTTTCATCACCTTGCCTTCAGCTCTGCTACACTGAGGAATCATGGAGTGCTCCCTGCCCTGAGGTGTCACTACTGTACAAGGGATGTTTCAGTATGTGCGTATTTTTAACTGTACACAGACACAGCTTCAGTTCATGGTGAAGTGAAACGGACAAGTTCACAGGTTCACAGGGAGCTTTCACTTGGATTCACTTCGTCTGGTAAAAAGAAAACATTTTCCTGATGCCTTACAGAAAGAAGTATATGTATACTGAGCATGTGTACATGTTCTCTTTTAGGCATGGGCATGAGTCATCGTGTCTTATGCTTGTGTGAATCTCTAGTAGTGCATCTCTAATGCACCAAGATAAAACTTGGTGCATTAGGTTTCTTGTGGAAACCAGAGAGTACCTGGTTTCTTGTGGAATGTCTGTTCTCATCCTGGCGGTGTGACAGCGTCCTTTCCTCGGCCTGCTTGTCACGTGTTGATGCTTTGCCCTGACAAAACATCAAAAACATATAACTTTAAACAACTCATGCAAGAGAAACATCATATCCACCATGTCTGAGTTCCTCTTGGAACTTGTGTGTTATAACTTATGCGTACCTTGCATTCATCAGCAGAGAGATTGTGGTAGAGAGGGCACCCTGATATGGAGAAATGTCTCTCATGTCTCCCTGTTAGATGTCCTGGGATAAAAAGAAAAGGGGAAAGAGGTAGGGAGACAGAGAGAAAGAGGTCAGAGTTGGTGCAGCATAGCATGGAGCCTGATTCACTCACATACGCTGAAGTGTTTCGTTCTCACCCAGTGAGTTACACCCCGGCGTGGGACACTTCATGTTAAAGTTGTAACTTTCATGGAAGCGTCGACGTTTGGGACGGTGGGAAAGGTCGTGGGCGGCAGCCTCTTTGAGCGACAGCTCTTTGGCCAACCTCTCATCCTCCTCTTGTGAAACTACAAGATCATTGCTGGACGACACAAGCTCGTTGCTGGGGCTGGAAACCTCGATGTCTGACTCTGATGACGGGGCGTTGCCTGTCGGCGTGCGAGTAAACACTTACAGTTTTTGGTTTACTCATTATCCTGTGAGTCTGGTGAACGGGAGGACTAACTGGAGCCAATTTCCTTTACTAACTGTGTATCTACAGAGAAACATGGGTTATTCAAGATGGTCCTCTAAATCGGTGAAACCCTGATTCCACAAATTTTTATGTCAGGATGATTTGAGACAGGGTTTTATATTATTATATCTTCAATATTAGAACTAGTGAACTCAAATATTTTAAAGATTATAATATTGTGATTTTTCATCAGTTATTTAAGAAATTTAACATTTAATATATTCTAGACTCATTACATGTAAACTACAATGTTTCAAGCATTTTATTATTTTAATTTTGGCCTACCAAAAATGGCCCTCAAAAAAAAAAAAACAAATCTCAAAATAGTAGGATATTTCGCTCTAACAGCGTAAGACATATTTATCAAAATTAAGACAAAAAAGGGCTTAAAGTTGTATCACCCTAGAATTCACATATACACTTAAACTTAGTATGCATGTAACAATCTGTCACTGAATGCAGTCCAGTTTTATACTAGGCTTAAATCCAATCATGTTTACCAAACCATGTGACTATATGCAAAACACTACAAAGGACCTTGTAGTTATTTTAATGTAGCTAACACAGGAGTTCTGGCATTTACTTTTAGGGCATTTGACTTTCTAATCATCCAAATGTTATTAAACCGGCATCCAATATTTGACTTTGAAAACAACGTGAGTGTGTGTTTTTTAAATCACAGAAAGCATGACAATTAACTAACTCAACTCAATGCCTCTACTATTTAGAATGATTAAACTTTTATTTAACTCTGAGAAATATTGTTTTATTATAGTAGGGCCTTACTTTTTAATTTAAAAGGTGCTTTTGATCAAACTCAAATTGGAAACAATGATTCATATTAAAAATGGGCTTAATAGGACAAAACACATAGGGATGAACTATAAGAAGGTACACAAAACGTGTCTCAGTCATTGTATTCATATTAGTCCAAGATTTTAAACGTTATTTAGTGAACACACATTACAACATTACAAAAGATTTACATTTGAATTGTACTCAGCTGTTACCAGCACTTTCAAAAGCTTCAAATAAGCTGTTCAAAATTTTCTTTTTTGGTATTTTTACCCAGTGCTGTTCAAATCCTCTAATGTACCAGCATAAAAGAGTTTGAATAAAATGAAAATTGAACTTCAATGGTTATTTTGTGTTTGCACATATGTTAATTTGCAAATGAAGTTTGGGGTTTTTCTACTCAAGGGGAAGCTTCTTTGGCTTTCAGTTTTACCTGCTTAAGGTGTTTGTTGTTACTGTATTATTATATTCCTTCCTAATTTTTTTTAACTTTCACATTTGACATTTCTTTTTTGTAAACAAATAAGTTTGTGTGGTGTAATTCATAAAGAGCAATGTTCCTGCTTACAGTTTATACTTCAGTTGCATAACTGTTTTACAAATAACAGTAAAAATAAAAATCTTAACTCAAATTCACTGTGTGTCGCTGCATCACTTTTAACAATGGTTCACAGGGTGAGTCAGTGTTAAGGTAATGAATGACAACATGCATATCAAACTATCTAAGTGCAGAAGTATCTGCTTTAATAGACACCCACCACCACCTCCTCCCATGTCTGAAATTAGACAGATCCTGGTCCCTACAAGGTAATTCATTCATGGCAAGGACAAACCACAAGTCCAGGATATGTGCTGAGACTCATTTATCTTCTTCATAATCAGGAACAGACTGCGATCACAGATAGATAAGGCTCATAACATTATCTATGCAGCGCGACATTAAATGAATGAAACACACGGATATTCTATTTTCTGCCCTCAAAGCAACTGTCTAATCTTGTCCGTCATTTCTTTTACTCACTGTGGAAAGCATTTCTTATGTAATGTGAGATCTGATTGCTAAGGCACTTCTGGTCTCACCATTAGCCTCCGTATCCGAGCCTGATGACCTGCTTTGCCGCAGTGGGTATTTCTTGCCTCTAGTGTTTGCTGCCCCCTGCTGGCTGCGCGTCACCCTGCGCCCAGAGGAGAACACCGATGCTGCCACTGCTGCTTCTGCAGCTGCAGATTCTGCCGCTGAATCGAGGCCTTCCTCTGGACCCAGTGATGCAGTTGAACTGCCTAGTACTGAGCTGCAGTTATCTAGCAGAGGAGGGGAGAGATTACTTCATGATTTCCAATGTGGTTTTACAAAAAAATAATACAAAAAATGCACCACAAGCTTTGTTATCCATCTTGAGGGTTACATGATGATTATTTTTTCTTTTTTTAGGAGTTGATTTACAGATCTGTGTATACTTCTTAAAGTATTAGTTTCCTTTAATAGAATTTAATTTACAATCTACTGTACAGACACACATCAAATATGCTCAGATTCTACAATGATTTGTTGAATCTGCAGCAACCCCAAGCAAATATGGTCAAGAGAAGATAGTTACTTGTTGTGAATGACCTCGACAGACATGCAGAGACTAATAATGCCACCAGAAGAGAAAACTGATCACCTGCATCCACTTCTTGTTGAAGAAAACTAGCCTCTGTGCTGATTATATGCCTGTGAGGACTGTGACAGAGCGGCCAACTTGTCAAGGCCACAAGAAAGCAGAGGAAACAGTGTCGGCCTTTCTTTCTCTGCTGTACATCCCCCTCTGGCAGCCACAGCAGAAAGAGGTCACACAGGGAGTGGGAGCAGAGTTGATGTGTCTGGGGTGGGGGGAGGTCACGGCTGTCTGAATCCATTCATGCTCTGACACTGCCCATATAGAATAGATACTGCTGAACTGTTGGAAGTGAGGCCCGGGGGTACGTTGAAGTGTTTCTCTGTTATCCCTGAATGAAAGCTTCCTGTTTTAACGGACACATGAAGTGTCTGGATTGTTAACAAATAATACGACCCGGAGAATATGTATGTGGATGCTGACTGCTAAAATAAAACTGTATTTGCATTTGGTATAATCCAGAAATGTTAAATGAAGAACCAGAGAATTCAGAAGCTACAATATAAACTGACATGTGGCAACATGTCAGCTGAATTGCAATATAATTAGGAAGCTTAATGGTGAAATCCATTTTCGAAAATAATGGATTTCACCATGATTATACTGGTAGTAGGATGCTCAAGATTGCCTCCTGCCTGGTAGCTCAAAGAGGAAGACCAAAGAGGAGATTCATGGATGTGGTGAGAGAGGATATGCAGATAGTTGTTGTGAGAGAAGAAGATACAGAGGACAGGGAGGGACGGAGGAGGATGACTCGCTGTGGCCCCTCCTAGAAAAAGCTAGGTAAAGCCGAAAGAGGATGAAGATCAAGTCTTTCTCTTGTCATGTCAAAAGACAATCCATCATAGGTCACAGCAGTGACATAGAAGGCAAAATAAGGGGGATAAACAAATAGTATAATATAAAGTAAAAATGCAAGAAAAATTGGAATATTTCAAAAAGTATAGAGGGCAGATAAAATAAAAATACAAGCAACACAAGTCCTCAAAGATATACTTTGATAGTATAATGGTTTCTATAGGAGAAAACATGTAGAAGAAGTGTGGCGAATAACAATAGTGTGGACACCAATAACCCATAAAAGAAAATAGATAATGTTTCCAACATTCATAGCAAGGTTAAAGGACAAAGTGCAATTAGAGTAAAATCTGTAAAATGAATTAAAAGACAAAACACAGTATACTTTAGGATCCACTTTCATGCAATGTAACAAATTATAAATTGGTATATTGGTATTATATTTTATTTTGTACATTGGTGAGTCCAAATTCAATGTTTAAAGAGAACCCCACTAACTATTTTGCTATTTGCTTATGGGCTTTAAAATTTCACAAAATGGAAGGGATAAAACTGCCTCATAATATCTAATATTTCTCAGTTTCTCTTTACACGAAGTTATTGGTCTGTGTGATTTAATTTAACTCTTTTTTAGGGAAAAAATGATCGCTTTTAAAGTTTACCTTGTGAGCTCTTGCTGAGGCGTACTGACGCGCGAGTCAGACGCGTGCTGCTGCGCCTGCGCGAACCCTCGGCAGCCTCGGCGTGCTCGAGGTCGGTGGAAAAGTCCGAGTCCTCCGTTCCATCCGAGCTGCTGCCTGCGGTCCTCTGAAAACAACATTGATAACCATCAGCTGTCTGTGGCATTTAACCAAAGTGTGGACGGCCATTAAAACCGCCACGGATCAGACTGGAATGTGCGCATGTGTGTTTATACCAGTGGATAATTCAACAAAGATCCCATACTGAGGGAGGAGCATGACCCTCTCTTGTCACGATGAACTTGGTCAATAAATAACCAAAATCAGGCCGACAGCATCACGAGTAATGTACACAACGGACTGACGGTGTCGAGCGCAACTATTCTACCATCTGTCACAAATCCTGGGAGCACCTTCCGTTGAATTTCCACTTGGGCAGTTCACTGGAATACCAACACTTTACAGGACCCGTCAGTAAAACAAACGAATCTAAGAAAATTCCCCCAAACTGCTACATATTTTGTCCAAGCTGCCCGGCACACGGAATGAATGGGGTGATGCAGAAGCGTACGAGGTCTCTCCTTTCCCCACCAGAGACCACAGACTCCCGCTGAGAGGGGGTGGGGCAAGGGTACTCAAGTATTCGTGCCCCTTACACCCGCCAAAAATTACAGACATTATAGAGCTGCCTGCAATTACATTAATATGATAAGAGAAGACTACGTATAATTCTCTGCATTGCAGATATTTGCATGACCATTTTGTTCAGTTTCTGTTCATAAAATAATTCTGACAACTGGCGATTTTGATCACCATAAAATAAAACAAAGTATTTTTCAAGAGCACTTAGTAAATACCAAACACTAAAAATAAATATGATCGCGCTACCACATGGACTGCAAGCGCGCAATACAATTGACGCCTCCAAAACAACAAAATGAATACTTAATTTACAACCGCCCAATTGCATTAGAGGGGGGGCGGGGCATAGCAACGTTGGACCAATGGACACAGCGCCAGTCCAAATCCTGTCCAATCACAGCGTTGTTTTGGTGCGGACGCTTCGTTCCATTCTCGCACTCTAAAGAATAGCCTGTTCCTTCGCGGAGCTACCGTTACCGATAATAACAGAGCTCGGCTTCTCCAAGTTCCACCTCATCGAGAAATCTGAATAAAATTCGCATTGTTGAAATTTTCCAAGCTTTTCTTACAAGCTGCATTCCAGCAGAAGCGACAAATAAAAAAACAGCAACATTTTCGGTACTTAGTAAAAAACACTCGTTAGCGTAGCCATTAGCTCAACACAAAAACACAGCTCAGTGACTGTACCAACACTTGATATTCACCACACAAATAGTGTACAGTTTATAAACAGTATATTGTAGAATAGCATTTCCCTTCGTTTATAGTCAAAGATTTTCTCCACAAGTTGATTTTTTTTTTTTTTACCTCTACGTTGGCTAACAGTAGCTATGACGTTATGTTGTTGCAGTGTGCTCTAACGAGTGAGTCTGCATTAAACATCCACCTTACCTTTCTCCGAGGCATTATTAAATGGGTAACGTGTCGCCTCCGGCAAGTTGTTACTCCGTAGTTTGGGACCAATTCATCCGGGGCTGCATAAATACCAAAAACAACAAATCAGCTTTTAATTAGATCCATCTCAAGTGAAAAAACGCATTAGTTTCCCTGCACTTCCTTGTGAGAGTGCTGCGCAAGCTCGTTCGTTTTTGGGGTCCGTTGACCAAATGCCTCCGTGTGGAACATTCCGCAGTGATTACATTTTGATTCGAAGTTTAAAATGATAAGCCAGTGCATTCGAGTGGAATAAGGCCACGATCGTTACTATTGTCAACTTTCTAATAATTTCCCCAACAAAACAATACTAGGAAGTTACTTAATTACTAAGATAGATATAGTATTAATTAAGCTTGGTACATGCATTAAAACTCAGCAGTTGTTACGTAACACAAAACGGCTCAACCTATAAAAGGATATGTATTCATTTTTTAATGTAAATGTGCTATTGGTAGCTCTCCGCGAGCAAACTGTACATTGTTTGCGTAAAGTTACGCAACACCGGAAGTCGGCAAGAGGGAACCCTCTCGGTTCTCACGGTCACTAAATTCTTTCCTTCAGCGCAGTTCTGAAGCCTCTATAGTTGGAGGGAAGCAGTCACATTGCCTTTGACGTGGAGTGGGACCCCAGTCGCCGTTTTCAGTACCTATTTCTTTAGTCCTCTGCGAGAATCATCTTTTGAATAAAGAATAAAGAATAACCACACAGAAACGAGCAGGTACCGCTACGGATATTTAACATCTGTGATTTGTAACTATAATGGCTGGCAGCGCCACCAAGACAGTGCACGATATTTTTCAAAGCATGGAGTACGGACCAGCGACAACTTCAACTTTTGCCACCGCACAGGTAAAGTTCTCAGGCTGATGTAAACTAATAATAGCGGAAGAGAGTCGACGGCAATGAAGCTTTACAACGTGCTGTAGAATATTAGCCTGTCTGACTGCTCAGTACTTATGGTTCCTGTTTAACTGCTTGACCCATGTGAAGTTCATTAGCTGACTGTAACACACAAGGCAAACATGTGTCTTACTCTATACAGTAGTTAGTTTCCAAATCTCAAGGGTGAGGCCGATGTTTGACTCACATTTGCACTCCAGAGACCCTTGCATGTTATCCCTCAGGGCTAAATCAGTCCATGGATTCCTGACTTCCTCATGTATTGGGTCAGAAGAATGATCCTATCCAGTCACTACATGTGTTGTCACGGTGTTCAGTTTGCTCCAAGATTGACCCCATCCCTGCAGTCTTTCTTTCTGCTGTATTGAATTAACGTCATCAATGGTAATTGGGTTTGTGTTAAGTCAAAATGTGACATAAGAGCAGCTTTAAATTGGTCTCTGCTGCTCACTGAGGATGAGCTTGGTGCTTCAAAGAGGTCAGCTCTGAACTTTGGTCCGTCTGTAAATCGTTCACATCTCCCGACCTTCCTGCCTGGTATCAGTCACAGTCTAGCGTAGTTGGTGTCCTTCTGATTAATGAACTGTGAGCATGGATATCTCAGGAGCGTTATTGGAAGTCAATTTAACGTTTGGAATTGCGGTACAAAAATACAATGAACGATTTTCTCATTTAAAAAAAAAAAGAAGAAATAATTCCCCCTGTTGTTTTGAAAGACATCCGTGTCGGACATCAGCAAATCAAATGTTTCAGTCTCTCCGACTATGTTCAAAGGTATGTGACCATATACTTTAAGCAATGTGTACAGGAACATGTGCACTTTTGGACACGATGAACTACCTGCTAAATTGATGTCCTGAATGATGACCTGGAATAGGGTGTTGAAATGTTGTGTAGGCCTCTGCACCAGCGATAGACAGGGCCTGAGGCATTATGTTATCATAGTAGTTGTGGGAAAATGCCACCTTCATTCGGTTTTTGTGTGGTGAAAAATGGAAATCAGACATTGCAGGAACCGTTGATTTGTCTTGAAGGCACTTAATTTCTTTATGCAATACACACTCTTCACATGTAGGCCTCCCTGACTGCCTCATTTGTGACTTGAGCAGGGCCTCAATGCATTTTGAGTGTATGAAAAGAGTGTAAGAAATGCATTTACTTAAAGGGACAGTTCACAAAATCCAGAAATATATGTTTCCCTCATAACTGTCATGACATTCATCCATCTAAATAGTTTGGGTGTGAATTGCTTCATTTTGAAGATATCAACTGTTGAGATGTTTGCCTAAATAATAGGTAGGTAGATATATATACATTATTAATCCCAATTTTTGAAATTTCACCATTGCAGAACCCAACATACTATACATGTATCCAAAATATGCAAGAGTACAGAAAACTAAAGATTGTAATCTGTGAAAGCCTATACATATCTGTGTGCAATGTTTGGCGTCACAAGCAGTTTAGTGCAATTACAATAAAGTGAACAAGTGAAAAGTTACAGTGAGCAATATTTTCCATTGAGTGCAGATGACAGAATGTCATCTGTCACATCTAGGATAAGAGTTGTATAGTTTTATGGCTTATGGCAGGGAAAAAAATTTTAAAAAAT
>KV751337.1:4221813-4243299 GCA_001698575.1 Mola mola
AATGCTACAAATAAATATGAAAAAAAAGAACTCAACATCAGTATCTCCTTCCAGAAATCATGACCCGTTTGCCATGCAGGAACAATTTTCTCTGTATGGAAGAACACCACTGTCTCTGCTCAGAGGACAACTTTCACACCTGCTAGGGGATAGGATATTATTAACTGTTGCTTTCTTCTACATCAGGCCTGGCTGGATCACCATTCCCGTTCTCTGGGTCTGTTCATCGATGGCATGTTTGTCCGTCCAGCAGACAGACAGAGCTGCTCCGTGACTGATTCTACAGGTGACTGTGGAAAACAAAGAAGGCTTACACAGTGTCCACTTGAAGCTGTGGTGGTGGTTGAGTGATTGTGGTAAAAGTACAAGTAATATTAAAATAAGAATAGTAAATACATAGTATGATAACCAAATATTAAGTATTATATTACATGACTAACCATCTACAGATACAGTTATGTCAAAAGGACCTTGGACAATTACATAGTTTTTATCACTTTGCCTCTATACCCAACCAACCCAATGGATTTGAAATAATACAATCAAGATGTGATTACAGTGCAAGCTTTCAGCTTTAGTTTAAGAGGTTTAAAAAAAAAAAACAACGAAATTTATCTTTAGGAATTACAGCAATTTCATTCAGAATACCTCAATTTTTAGGAGCTCAAAAGTATTTGGACAAACTAACGTGATTGTAATTATATCTGTCGTTTATAATACTTGGATGAAAATCCTCTGCAGTCAATGACTGCCTGAAGTCTAGAACCAATGTACATCACCAAATTCTGAGCTTCCTCCCTGAAGATGCTTTGCCAGGTTTTCACCTCAGCCACCTTCAGTTGCTACTTGTTTGTGGGTCTTTCTGCCTTCAGTTTCGTCTTCAGTAATTGAAAAGCTGATGTATTGGGTTAGGATTGGGTGACTGACTAGGCCTTTTAAGAATATTTCATTATTATTTTTCCTTCAAAAAGTCTTGAGTTGCTTTCACAGTACATTTAGGGTCATTATCCATCTGTACCATGAAGCACCATCTCACAGTTTTGTAGTATTTGGCTGAATGTGAGCAGAGAATATAACTTTATACACCTCAGAAGTTATATTGCTACTTCTGTCAGCAGTCACATTATCAATAAACACCAGGGAGCCCGTTCCATATGCAGCCATACATGCCCATGCCATAACTCTGCCTCCATCATGTTTGGTAAGCTTTGGATTATGAGCTGCTCATAATGTGGTTGTGGTTGTGTGTCTTGCAGTGGTTTGCACCTTGTTGTAAAACCCTCTGTATTTACATTCATGAAGGCATCTCTTAATTGTAGACTTTGACAATGATACGCCTACCTTCTCCACAGAATTCTTGACTTGTCTCCATGTTGTGAGAGGTTATCCTTTACCCAGGAACCTCTTTGATTGTCTTCTGTGGTCTTCCAGGCCCTTTGATGTTGTTAAGCTCACCAGTGTATTCTTCCTTTTAAAGAATGTACAAAATTGTTAATTTGGCCTCTCTGTCTAAAATTTTTGCTAACTCTTTGATAGATTTATTTTGTTTTTTCAGCCCAATAATGCCCCCCTTCACTTGCACTGATATCTCCTTGGACTTCATATTGATAGCTCCAGTCACACAAAGACAATTAAACACCTGAAATCAACTCCAGGCCTTTTATCTG
The DNA here is from genome assembly GCA_001698575.1 of Mola mola. Classification (NCBI taxonomy): domain Eukaryota; kingdom Metazoa; phylum Chordata; class Actinopteri; order Tetraodontiformes; family Molidae; genus Mola; species Mola mola. The sequence continues at coordinate 4,223,481 of KV751337.1, forward strand.
CATCATTTGACTTGAAGTAATGAGGGAACAGACCATACTTGGCCACCAAACTACTTGTCAGTCAGTTGTTCAAATACTTTTAAGCCCCTGAAAATGTAGGTACTCTTCATAAAATGTCTGTAATTCCTAAACAATAACTACTATATTTTTGTGCAACCCCTTAAATCTGAAAACCGCACTTCGATCACATCTTGATTGTTTTATTTCAAGTCATTTGTAGTGGTGTATAGAGGCAAAATGATAAAAACTGTGTCATTGTCCATATATGGATCTAACTGTATTGTTTTCTAAACCAATACAGGCCAGATTTAGCTAAAACTTGTAGTAGCAGCAGTGAAGTAGCCTGCATACATTGTAGCTTCAGAAACGTTTCTTTGAATAAAAGATGATGAAAGTGACTTCACACATGTTGTTCCCCACTTGTGGCACCCAGGTGGTGCTGTGTGCAGCACCGTGTGTGCTGTGGGTGATGACGTCTCCCAGTGTGCCTCATCTGCTGCTAATGGCTACAAGGCCTGGAGCAGTCTGACCTGCCAGCAGAGGGCCAAAGTACTGCTCAGGTACCACAAACTCACCGAAGCACCTGTCAGCACCCTTAGCTCTGGCTCTTTATCATATCACTGGCCTAACATGGAGATGACTGTGTGTGTTCATTTGCCGACAGGCTGGTGAGTCTCCTCGGGCAACATGGGCAGTGTGTGTCACAGTTGTGTGAATTGTGTGGGGCCCCCTGCTCACTGTCCACCCTCGTCAGACTGTTGCAGTATTACGGCAGCTGGGCTCAGCTCAGAGACACTCTGATCAGTGGCTGGGCTCCACTGGGTAAGAAAATGAGGGTACTTACACAGGGCATTTGGTATTTCTTATTAATATATTTCTCTAAAGTTTATTTGGGTTTCCTGTTTTCCAGGTGTGGTGGCAGTAGTTGTCTCTGATGACTGCTCTCTCTATTCCCTTCTGCTCAAAGTCCTACCTGCCCTGGCCATGGGTAACACACACACACACACACACTATTAGTTAGATAAACACTGATAAGTTTACTTGTTATTGAAAAAATATAGGCCTTCGGTTATTGGTTATTTCATTATCAGTGAACATGTAGTCCTTGTTTGATCAGTTTGATTGGTGAATAAAAAAAAGCTAATTTAAAACTTGATTTAAGTGTGAGAGAACCAAGTGTTTTTGTGTTGATAAAATTATTTTGTTTTAGGAATGTCAGGTTTCAAACCACCTGTCACTAATCATTAAGCTGACTATTCATTCAAACAAGGCTGATTAGGGTTTGGTCTAACTGAATCCTGCGTTCTTCTAGGAAACTCTGTCATCGTTGTCCCTGGTCGGACCAAGGCCCCTCCAGCACTGCTACTGGCTCAGTTGTTCGTGGCAGCAGGACTTCCCGCCGGGGCTCTGAATGTTCTTACAGGTGGTGACATGTCACTGGGTGCCGAAGTGGCACAGAGCCCCAACATCAGCTACATCACATACAGCGGTAACAAGCAGGTATGTGTTGGAAGGTTTAGAACCTCTTGTGCAGCTGCTGTTAATGTTATCAGATAAACTGCAGCAGTGTTCCTCTTCTCCCTCAGGATGCAGTAAGGCTGTGTGAAGCCACAGCGGGGATGGGCGTTCCCGTGTCTGTGTCCATCTGCATCGGACCTACGTGTCCCTTCATCATCTTTGAGTCAGCAGACATTGACAGCGCTGTGGATGGGGTGATAGAGGCAGCCTTCAAAAAGATCAGAGAGGTGATTGAAACTTCACTGTGATATGTCATCCGGTCAGACCCCCCCCATCTATACCAGCCCCCTCAACCTCTCCCACAACCCCCTAGGTCCACTGGGTGCTGTGCGTTCAGGAGAGCGTGCTGGAGAGTGTCGAGGCTCGTCTCAGACTCCGTATGGCAGGGATGAAGTGTTTGGCCCTGCGCAGCGATGAAGACAGGACCCTGGTGGATGCTGCAGTACAAGAAGCTCAGCAGCAGGGGGCCATGGTCAGTTTGAAGTTCCAAGAAAAGCTGTTGACAGTTGAGCGAGCTCACACAATTTCTCACTTGTTTCCTCCCCCCTCTCGCTCTCTTTGGTCCCCAGTTGATACAGCCTTGCACAGCCCCCCCATCTGGTGCCCAGTACCCACCCACTGTGCTCTGCAGGGCAGCCCCCTCCTCTCTGTTTGTGGTGAGCCCCTCTCCTGGACCCCTGCTCCCTTTCATGACTTTCAGAACCAACACGGAAGCCGTTGCCATTGGTGAGTAAGAGTCTATGGGCATAGCAGATGTATAGACAAAGATTTTAAATGATTGATTCAAAAGCTTCGTGTTATAAAAAATAAATGATTTATTGCATTTTGTTGCAGTTTCTCTGTTTCTTAAAACTGATTTTCCAGGATTTTGTGTTTTGATTAAGTAATACTTTCCCCTTGAGCCACGGTGAAGAGTCTCTGTTCTACACAGGAAACCACAGTCCACATGGCCTAGCAGCATCCATCTGGACTGAGGACCTGACGCTGGCTCTGGAAACAGCAAAGAGGTACACACACGCTCACTTATACATAAAGCCTTCTTTTCATTGACAAAATTGCTTCATCGTTATCTATTATAATGTTAATTATGTCTGTATCCTGTTTTAATGAGCCACTTGAAGAAAAAGCTTCAACAGAATAGAATTTTCATTACATGAATATTGTTGCCAAAACATATTTTTACACAATAAGTAATCCAGTACCATCAAGTAACTGCAGTGCAGTGGCAACAAGTAAAATATATCATTGAGAGAAGATGAATGAATAAGTAATAAATTTCAATGAATGAAAGTTTTACAGTTTAAAAAGGATCTTATCTAGATATGCTTAAATCAAAGTAAGTTAGATGAGTAAATTAAGGTTGTGCTTTTCCTGTTTGACAGGTCATAATGTTATGCTGTGAAATTGATCTCTTACCTCCTTTTCTATTTCTTCTTCGTCTTCCTCCTTTCTCACCAGTCTGTCGGTCGGCTCAGTGTGGGTTAATTCCCACTCTATGTCTGATCCCTGTATGCCGGTCTGTGGTCACAAAGACAGCGGGACCTGCACCGATGGAGGACAAGAGGTGAGCTTCAGTAGTTTATCCAGGACTGTAACTCAGATCTCATACCTGATTTTTAATAATCAGAATCAGAATCAGATTTTATTGCCAGGTATGTGTAAACATACTAGGAATTTGACTCCAGTGTTTCTGTCTTAGACATGCCAATCATGCCAATGTTCCACCACTTCCTGCTATGGAATATTTTGTTCCTAAGAATTTAAACTAATTGAGGTGCAGTGTGCAACTCTAAACATCTTTGAGCACACCATTCATCAGCGGAGCAGCTAACTTTCAGACAGCACTGATGCCAATATTTACACATGCAACCAATGCATAGTACAGAAGCTTCTGGTTGTAAAACAGAGAGAGAGAGAGAACCTTGCAGCCACTGAGCTGACAGACAGCAGTCAGTATGTCTGTTGAGTTGATGCTAATAAGTTAATTTTATACTATATACTAATGGTGTATCATGTTCACAACTACGGCTGCTGTCTAATGTAGATGTTTAAGGTTGGGGTGTTGGTGCATTTTTTTTTCCTACTTTAACAAGTCTAATGAGGAGAGATTGATAAAAATATCAGCTTCTTGCCTTTGGTATGTGCATGACATGTAATATTTCATGCAGTGATGGTGGTCCTAAGTTGAAAAAGTGAAAAAAAAATGTATTACAAACACACAAAGTAAAATCACAGTATTTTTCTAATGAACGAGTCATCTCATTTGAGATATTTTTGATTCAGCCAACTTTGTATTCTTGTCTTCATTTGGTTGAAGAGACCTGGATGTGTGTGCTCACAGTAACCTGTGGCTGTCAGTGATGGGACACTATATTAACACTCAATTTGCTTTAATAAAAAGTTTTGCTATGTGCATTTAGATGATTATGAAGCTTTTTTCATTTTTTATGTGTCTTCATCTTCTCTGTTCTTCTGCCTTTGACCAAGAAATTCATCTCAGCAGGGGATGTCTAAATCCCTAACATGCATGTTGAGAACAGAGGAGAGAGGAGCTAAGAATGATGAGGCACAGGTGCATCCTATTTGGAAGTTTCTTCGGCGCCTTTGACATAAAAGAGGACTAAAATAGAGCTAGAACATATAAACCGTGGGAGATAAGGCAACTTAAAATCTCCCTTTCTTTATTGTTGAATCAGTTATTTAAGATACTAACCACATTTGTTAATGACATTTTAACTAATACTCACAGAATGCTGCAATATTGTGAAATGAATTAAAAGTAAATACATACTCAGCCTCCACTCCCCTCCTATTCTCCTTGCGTCCTCCACTGTCAAAGAGACTAAGACATGTAAAGAGGAGTCAAATATGCACTAACTGGTGTTGAAAAGGTGTTTCTCAAAACGATAAGACATAAACATGGCCAGAAACACACACAGACGCTGGACCTGACTTTATTTTTCACAAACGTGCACGTTCCCATCTCAACAAATAAGCTTATTATAATATAATGTTATAAACAGAAATGAAAGAGTAAAGTGCAATGATAAATACTCTGCAGCATCTTGTTCCTTATGTTGACCTCCTCTCTGATCTGCACCAGGGTCTGTACCAGTTTCTCTGCTCACCCGGTTCCTCCTTTCCCACTCTACCTCGCTCGTCTCCTGTCTCCATGGACTATTCAAAGTTTGGAGCAACAGCAACCTCACCAATCCTGCCTGATAATTTGGATGCTGCCAGGTGGGTTGTTGATGCTCTCCTTGCTTTAACTCATAATTACGTATGTACCACCGATCTACCCATATGTATCACTACCTCATCCTCTCCCCCCAGTACTCCTAAGTCCTACCTTCAATTTGTTGGTGGTAAGACTTGTAAAGCCGTGTCTGGCTGCAGTCTGGCTGTGCAGTCCCCAGGGTGTGGTGATGTGTTAGCCTATTGTCCGGATGGAGGCCGGAAAGACGTCCGAAATGCCGTGGAGGCTGCTGTCAAAGTCCAGCCTGGGTGAGAGCCTCACAGACAAACTTTTGAACTGTCCAGGGGGAACAACAAAACACACATTTGTGGTGTTTTTTTAAAATAAAAAAAAAAGACTTTTATTTTTAAACTGCTTGTCTTTACAAACTTAAAGTGCTTTACTGATTAAAAACTGAATTCTTTAAAACCAAAATAACAATAAAAATAACAACACTTACAGCAGAATAGCACCTAAGGAGTTAAATCCTTCATGTGATGTTGATTAAGACCATTTATATTGCTTTGAAGGTTATTAACAAGATATAAAAGTCAGTCTGGAATTTAATGGCTAGCTAGTGTAAGACATGAAGATGATGGCAGCATACCAGGGGTAACTTTTTTCTTTTTTTTTCTTACCCAAATAATTACTAAACAAAGTACAAAAAAACTCCCCCAAGATAATCCTAACATACCTCACAAAAAAACACATGTATTTTTCCAACTCATGGGTTGCTCCCCATTGCAAGGCATCAAAAGAAAAACACATTAAATTAAATTTCAATTGGCACAGTATTTCCGTTAAGCTACACAGAGCTTTAAAAGTTAAATGAACTGAGCCTTTTTTTCCTTTTGGACATGTATGCAATCCAGAGAGGCAATAAAGCATTTTGCAACACTGTGAAAGTGTTTGTTTATCAGCAGTCGAAGTCCAACTTGACTTGAATGAAGTGGTGCAGTGGTTAGCACTGTCATGGTCCTGCAAAAAGGTCCTTGGATCTATTCCAGTCCAAAGACATGCAAACTGGGGGTTAGGTTAATTGGTCACTTTAAATTGCCCGTAGGTGTGAATATGAGTGTGGATGGTTGTTTGTCTCTATATGTCAGCCCCCCCCCGCGACATCTAACAGGATAAGCAAATTATAGGATTACAAGATATATGAATACACAGCATATCAAAATTATAGCGAAACACACTACTCTTCTTGTCTGTACATACAAAGTATTACAGTGCAATCTTATTACGGTCGTTCTGCAGGACATTCATAGTTTGATTATTTAACCAGTCAAATAGAATAAAATAATCAAGCAATCAATCAAGTTTAATTCGCATAGCCAAAAATTACAAATAACAATTTGTCTCTGAGGGCTTTACAATCTGTATATAACAACACCCTCTAGCCTTAGACCCTCGAACTGGGTGAGGAAAAACTCCAAAAACCCCAGACAGAGAGAAAGAAGAAACCTCAGGAAGCAGGAAGAACCAAAGAGGAGGGATCCCTCTCCCTGGGACAGGTAGACATGCAATAGATATCGCAAGTACAAAGCACAACAATATGACAAGCATTACAGTGAATGGATACCAGTCCAGAAGCATGTTATTAAAGAGCAGAGTCCAGGAACCAGACGGTGATCCAGCTCAGGATTCCAGGCCACTCTGTCTTTTACTGGGTAGGATAGGTGAAGTTGATCATGATCCCAGACACAAGGTCACATCTTCACCTTGTAGCAAGCAGGTCACTAGCAGAGCCGTAACGCCTACGTCACCAGGTAGCTGAGAGACGATAAGGCAGAGGGACTCCGGGAAGAAACTCCCTGGAGTGAAATTGGCAACACAAATAGTGGGACATGACAGATTAAAGAGTAGAAGAAGTAGAGAAGAGCGAGGTAGAGAAATAGAGGGGCTCAGTGTATCATGAGAAAACCCCCAGCAGTCTAGACCTATAGCAGCATAACTATTGGCCGGCCTGTGCCAGCCCTAACTATAATCTTTTTCAAAAAGGAAGGTTTTAAGTCTACTCTTAAACACAGAGAGGGTGTCTGCCTCACAGACTTGAAATGGGAGCTGGTTTGAGATAATAAGGGCGATGTAGCTGAAGGCTCTGCCTCCCAGATTGCTTTTAGAGACCTTAGGAACTACCAGCAAGCCTGCATTTTGGGAGCACTGCGTTCCAATTGGTTGATATGGCACTATAAGTTCTTTAAGATACAAAGGTGCTTGACCATTTAGAACTTTGGATTTCACTGAAAGACACTGCAGTGAAGCTAGAACCGGAGAAATATGATCTCTTTTTAGTTTTTCAGTGAGTACGCGGGCAGGGGCGCTTTGAATCAGTTGGAGGGTCTTTAGTGACTCGGTAGTACAGCCTGATAATAAGGAGTTGCAGTAGTCAATCCTGAAAGTGACAAGGGCATGGACCAATTTTTCTGCATTATTTTGAGACAGAAAGTATCTGATTTTTGCAAATTACGTAAATGAAAAAAGGCAGATTTACTATATCATTCAATTTTATTTCTGAGATGTGTAGGGCTGAGGACAGTAATTTCAGTGTTATCTGAATTGAGCAACAAAAAATTGCAGATCATCCACATTTTAATATCTTTTAGCTAGTCTGTTGTTTCTGCATAGCAGTGAAAATTAATATCATATTTTCTGATAATGTTACCGTGAGGAAGCATATATAAAATTAAAAGAATTGGCCCTAATACTGATGCATGTGGAACGCCATAGCTAACTTTGGTGTAAATAGAGGAGTCACTGTTAACATTTACACATTGATTTCTATCAGATAAATAAGACTTAAAACAATTTTATGCCGCGCCCTTAATGCCAGTTAAAATGTCTAATCTCTCTATAAGGATCTGGTGCTCGATGGCGTCAAACGCCGCACTAAGATCTAACATAACAAGTACAGACAAAAGTCCCTTGTCTGATGCATTTCAAAAGTCGTTTGTAATTTTGACTGGTGCAGACTCTGTGCTATGATGCTTTCGAAAACTAAACTTCACAAAAGTTATTAGTCTGTAGGACATCAAATAACTGATTTGCTACCACTTTCTCTAGGATTTCAGACATAATGGGAAGGTTAGATATTGTTCTGTAGTTTGCCAGAACCTCAGGATCAAGTGTTGACTTTTTAAGAAGATTACAGCTACTTTGAAGGACTGTGTTAAGTAGCCTGTTATCAGGGATGAGTTAATCATATCTAAGAGGAAAGTGCTAAGTAGGGGTAGTGTGTATTTAAGTAGTTTAGTATGAATTGGGTCCAGAATACATCTAGCTGGTCTAGAAGAAACAATTGTTGAGATTAGTTGCTCAAGGTCAATTGGTGTAAAACTGTCTAGGTAACTATCTGATGTTATAGCTGAGTCCAAGATCTCAGTATTCAGAGAAAGGTCCATTCCAGTTGAGGATAGTTGTTCCTGAATTTTTTTTTTAATAAATAAAATTTTAGTATAAAAAAAAAAAAGTTCATAAAATCATTACTAGTTAGACTTATGGGAATTTGTGGCTCGACAGAGCTCTGACTCTGTGTCAGCCTGGCAACAGTGCTGAACAGAAACCTGGGATTGTTCTTATTTTTCTCTATTAATACTGAGTAGTAGGCTGCTTTAGCAGTGCAAAGGGCCTTCCTGTATGTTTCAAGGCTATCCTGTCCCCGTAATCGTGACATTTAATTTGGTGGAGCACCATTTCCTCTCTAGTCTGCAAGTTTCTTGTTTCAGTTTGCGAGTTTGAAGACTGTTCCATGGTGCTAAATTACTACGCTTAACAATCTCCTTTTTTAGAGGAGCAAGGGAGTCTAGAGTTGTTCGTAATGAGTCTTAAATTCTATCAACAAAATGGTCAATTTGTTGAGGACTGGGCTTAACCAAAGGATCCTCTACTCTAGTAGGACACACTGAATCCAGAGCTGTTGGAATCAATTCTATAAATTTAATCACAGTATCATCTGATAGAGATGTGATATAGAGTGGAAAAGTTTTCCCGTCATTGTGTATTCATGTGTTACGAGTTCAAATGTTATTCAGTAATGGTCAGATAAAAACGGATAATTTGGGAAAACTCTTAAGTGATCATTTTTGATCCCATGGCAGTACAAGATCCAGAGTATGAATTAAATGTAGAACCAAGACTATCATTTTCAATATCCACATGAATAAAGAAATCACCTACGATGATTACTTTGTCTGTTTTAAGAGGTAAACTTGAGAGAAACTGAAAATTCACACAGAAATTCAGAGTATGGGCCAGGGGGGCAGTAAACTTAAACAACAGTATTGATTGTACTGTTTTCCAGGCAGGATGAGCCAGAATAAGAATCAAGCCTTCAAATGATTTATAGTTTAATTTAGGTTTAGGATTATTTAATTGAGCAGAATTATAAACTGTAGCAACTCCACCACCTCTGCCACAGTATGTCGAGGGATGTGCGTATTGGTATGACTGGGAGAAGTGGATTCATTTAAACTAAAATATTCATCGTGAGAGAGCCAGGTTTCTTTAAGACAAAATAGACCTATATGTTAATCTGATATCAGCTCATTTACTATAAGAGCTTTGGATGACAGAGATCTAATATTCAAGAGTCCACATTTATTTTTCCTGATGTTTGTTACTAGTGCATTGGTTGTGTTTATTTTTACTAGGTTTTTAGGTGAAACTGTACCTTTCTTACATTAGATTTAATCCATTTAGGGGGTCGGGGAACAGACAGAACCTCGATGGGCTTAAAACAATAAAAAATAATGGAATGTAACCTGACAAACGAAGACAACCTGTGGTCCATAATCATTTTTTTTTCTCTAGCTGGATGAAAAAGAGCGCATCTGCTCGAGCTCAATCACTCTACTTGCTGGTGAAGTGCCTGGAAGCAAAGAGGCAGGACTTGGCTGCATCAATCAGTGCTCAGGCCGGTGTTTCATTGGACAAGGCCGAGAAGGAGACGGATTTCAGCATCAGCAGGCTCAATGATTGGGCCGCTAACTGTGACAAAATCAAAGGGGGAAATCTGGTGTGGTTTTAATTTTTTGAATATTATACAAAGTTTATAAAAACGTGTCTGTTAAACAAATGATTTGATTGATATTAAGAATGAAAGCAGTTGCCGATCCCCAGACTGACTTCCTCTCCTTCAGCCAGTGCCCCACTCTGGCCTTGCTCTCTCCCTGCCTGAAGCTTTGGGAGTTGTGGGCGTGGTCCTCCCTGACAAGAATCCCCTCCTCTCTATGGTAACTCTTCTTGGAGCAGCCCTCACCACTGGCAATGCTGTTGTCATGGTCCCAAGTCAGAAGTATCCACTGCCAGCCTTGACATTCATTCAGGTAAATGTTAAATGTGATGTGCAGGAAGTTGGCCAAATAAAGCATCTGAACTATTTAACTATTTAAGGATCTCCAATCCATCAATAAAAACATCAAGCTCTCAATCTGAGAATAATCAGTAGACATTGGTTCACTAACATGAGAGAAGCATAATTTCACAAATGTTCTAAGGTAAATGTAGTGATAGTTAAGTATTACATTTTGTTGAATTGTCAACTCCATTAGCAGCCAGTGACTCTGAGACTTCTGGTGCAGACCAGAAAACTGGACTCTGATCCACTTGTATGTGAACTTGTGTGGTTCATCACTGGTGTGCACCCAATCCCCACCAATCACAGAGGATGAACCACTTTACGCATTTAATATGATATAAGAATAATCAACTTTATTTATTTAGGGCCTCTCATACTAGAAAAGCAGCTCTAATTAGAGCCAATTGTCTTCCAGTAACTTTGTTTAATTGAAGAATGTTTACTTAGCTGGGCCCAGGTCTTTATTACCTTTAGATAACATTTTCAGGTTTGTAGTTACTTTGAAAATCCTCTTTACCCTGTTCACATCTGACACTAAGCACCACGAGAACACCTTTCCCCTCCTCATTCTCTTCCTCCTCAGGTGCTCCAGTCTTCTGACCTGCCAGCAGGTTTGGTAAATATCCTTACAGGAAGAAGAGACCAGTTGACAGTGGCTCTGGCTAATCACAGTGTCATCAAGGCCATTTGGTACTGGGGCAGTGCTGAGGTGAGGATGAAGAACCAACTCTGGTGTTCACTTTTGGTGGGGTTGGTGGGGGTGTGTGAGACAATTCTGTTTGATTTCTCTGATCTGCTGTTGTAGGGCTGTCAGTACCTCCAGCACACCTGCACCAACCCTCTGAAAACCCTATACTTGTCCAGCCAAAAGGATGAGGAGGAGACAGATGAAGGGAGGGACTGGACTCGTTCATCACTTCTGGAAGAGATGTGGAGAAATGCTGTCCAATGGAAAAATGTCTGGATCCCGACTGCGTAAGAAGACAGAGGGGGAAGCCTGGAGAGATAAACTATAACCTGCAGGAAGGAATAAAAATGATAATATGTCATTGAAATTAATAGGAAACAGAAAACGAGTAAAACAATTGAGTAATTCCTTTCAGTTTGACACAAAGCATCTACGCTTTCAGATAGAGATCGACAAAAGAGAAGATGTATTCAATTCTAATGTTGGTCTTTCCTGCTAATTTACAACTGTAGAGATTCCAACCAACATAAAAAATATTGGAAATGTATTCAAGTGATTACTATTAAAATAATGCCCCTTTCAAACGTATGCACTTAATGGGTCGTGTAACTAAAAACTACCAAAAAGAGTCTTAAAATGACTTATTTTGTCCTATTGTTTTCACTATTTACAGAATTTCGTACTATTTTGGGAAGCTTATACATGAGTACATATGCTATTTTTTTCCCAAATTAAAATAGATAATTTTATTTTACAGGTCTGGAGTGTTTAAGCAGTACTTAATAATAAGTACTAAGTATAAGCAGTAATTATACTTAATCTCTTAATTTCTAACAGATTTAAATTGAGGAGGAAGGAAAAACTGAAACAGAAAAGATTTTAGAGGGTTTTTCTTAAAAACTTGAATTCTAACTTTGATGAACGTCATATGCTATTAGTATTGCAGATGTATTAATTTTATAACAAGTAAATAAATGATATTTAAATGGTGAACATCAAGAAGGGGGAGTGATCTTTAAAAAAGAGAGAGAACATTTTGCAATCAACATACTTTAAACTTGATGTTTTTCTACCTCCATCTCCTGCTGTTATGTCTTTCCAACAAATCAGCTTACCTTAGATGATTGATTTAGTTTCTGATTTGCATTAGCTTTTTCAGATTTTTTTTTTTTTTTCCAATAAAATATCCCATTTGGTTAGATAATCAAAGCCTTTTTTCAGTCTACATGAAACCGCATCTGCCTTATAGAGTTTTTGTGACGACTGACTCAACATATATACGATGATGTTGTACATATCTTTGTTACTGTACAATAATACTGCAGCTGGTAGACACGGTGGAACCTGGTGCAAACATTCCCATATAAAGTTTCTTTCCTTAACTTCGCGCTGTAAAAATAAAAGTATTCAAATCTGTATGTGTGTACCCAGACAATGAGACTGTGGCTCTCGCTCTCTTAAAGTCATAAATAAAGATGGCTTTGACTTGTCAAAGACTTATCATTTTTAATTAATAAATTGGTGGTCTGGTCATTTATCAACTGTTACTTAACACCACATATTCTCTTTCTACATATTGGCATGCTAACATGCTTCACTGAGGTGGTGATCACCATAGTTATGCTATCTTAACATCCCCAGTATAAGCAATGTGAGCATGTTAGTCTTCTGATATTTGCTTGCTCAAAACCCCCAACAACCAGCCAGCCCCAATGTCTGTGAACTCTTAAGTGCAGATAATAGTTCTGACCTACACAGTTGAATGGACATATTCCAAGACCCTTCATATAGCCTGAGGCAAGAATCTGTAGAAGGTTTTGTAATTCAATTTCAAACCCATCTCAATCATGGTATTCGTCATCTAGAACAAAATTGAATACTTGTGACTCACAAACTACAAAAAACTGTTGAATTGAATAATTTCTTTGGTATTTTTGGCATACTGTATATAACTATGGAATGATGGCTTCATAATATTTTGATATCCAGTGTCAAATCTGGTCATGTGACATAATGACACAATAAATGATAGCCAGTGAAGTTGGTAGTTAGGTTCAAATTCTCTCCAAGTGCCCAGTGAGTCATTCACAAATGAAAGCAACTGCATGAAATGATCAGGAGAAGACAGCAAAGCTCCCCGAATGATACATAAACACATTATTGTGGGGCTACTATACTAAATTTATCTTGTGACCAGGTAGATAGATAAAGCATTCTCTGGGGCCTGTCACAACTACCTAATTTATCCAGAGAAATTCAACAAAAACTCCCTGCTACACCTTTATAAAACGCTGCTGCATGAGTCTAAAGTTGTCGACCAGCTGGCCTGGACCAGATCTAGACCTGGGCAGTAGATAAACAAGTGTTATTTACCTTATAATTGTAGTCATTCAGCCAGAACATTACTAATGTAAGCAGTTCGACCAAGAAAAAAATGTTTTTTGACAAAGTTAATGTTTAATTTGGTTTCAGTGTGGAAATTTAGAGAGCAATACAGCATTATAATAATAATAATATAATATAATCATACTAAACTTTATCAAATCTGATTACAAAGCAGCGTTTCACAGAAAACAATACAATCTGTATGCATAAAAAGCAATATTAAAGTTTTAAATAATTAATAATTAAACAAATGAAGGAGCAGCTCAGATAAAATCAGGATGGTGCTTCATTTTGTTTTTTTCAAAGAGATCACTGACTCCAACAACCTCAATGCAGGTCAGTCCAAAAGTTCAACAAGTAGAACTTTGCTCATTTTGTCACTATTACGATAAATTCAATAATTCACAGAGTGAAATGTAAACAGCCTGAGCACTTTAACATGCAGATTTCTATAAATCTTGTCCGTGCAGTCGTTGGTTCTTTTCTCGTTCCCCTTTTTTATGGTCTCAGATTGGTTCTAGCCAGTACAGCACTGAAGTAAACTTCCATTTATTTCTACAGTCACATGACTCCTCCCTCTCACCATCAGCCAGGTGCAGACAGAAGGAAGTTATGGACTGACAGCTTTGAGACTGAAGAATGCTGAGTCACAACAATGACAAAGTACATTCTGCAGTTGAACTGGACAACACTTTTGCACAAAGCCCTTCATGTTACATGGCAGCACAGACAAGAATGCATCTAATCTGTCTTTTGTAAAGTTAATATAAGAATATAGTACAAAAAAAACAAAACAGTTATATTCTCACATGGTGTGTTTCATCTTAATAATTTGATAATTCCATGATTTACAGAAAATGCAATAAATACTGGAGGGGCTCTTGTGCTTTTTAGTTAGTCCGAGAGACAAACTGTGTACTGCATCTGATGCCTTTAACCCAGTATCCTTTCATCCAGTTACCTGTGTTGTGTTTATTGCTTCATTTGTGACAATTTCAAGTCGTGTACCAAGAAAAAAGTCATCTGCTTCCAAAGTCGTCCACCACAATTGTATTTCTAGAACAAAAGGTTTTCTGTAAAATGCTGTAAAGAATATGAACCAGTGCAAGATGGTATCACAGTGCGTGTTGTGACTGGCTCAAAGGAACATGGCAGACACACGGAGACTCCAAAAATGTTCTCAAATGAGCCAATTCATTTCTAGAAGCTAAATTAAAGTGCAGGAGGTATAGTCAAAATAATACATTTTAAGCCCAAACGAACTGTTAATGCATTCACGAACAACATGTGAGCTAGTGTGCATAGAAGAAGTCTCCAAAGGTGTTGCGTTTGCATTTTTGGTTAAAAATTGAAATATGAACATTACTTTGGAAGTACATTTGATAGCATGTGTGGCACCAAGGTGTGTATCTTTTTTTTTCTTAACTTGTGATTGTAGTCCCATTAAAGTTGAACAGAATTAATAGTTCAGATAAGAAGCGGAAGACAGTGGAAAACATCATGTGAGCAAGTAGTGTGATAAAGAGGAGAATGTCACATGAAATATCCTTGTGTTGAAATTCTGAACAAAGCACTAGTCCACACTAATGGGTTCTTTAAATCCACCTAAAAACAAAGCAGTTACAAGTGGAAAACTACTGGCTCACCGTGCTGTGCCAGTAGTCTGTTTTACTCTGATAAGGGTGGTAAAATAAAGTTTAGCATAATATTCAAGTTTAAGCCTCTGGGTTTTCTTTACTGCTAAAGAATATTGTGATATATTGTGACATTTCAGTTTCCACATGTAAACATAAAACAATAAACACCCTTTGGTCACAAAGAAAAAAAGTCTAAATACTCAATGTGCATTTCTGGAGCCCTTTAAAAGCAGATGTCCTTAGTTTAATGTGATTTACCAATTACGGTAAGGTTAAATTTTTTTCCCAGCACATTAATGTCATTTATTTGGCTCTTATGTCAGTCTTTTTTTTTTTTTTTTTATTTCTCACACACTTGACTGGTCCCATGACTAAACCTTTTTTGTAGAAAGCAATCACAAAAAGTAACATGGACATATTTCTTGCTCCCCAATGATAAGACTTTTTAAGTAGTTCAGAATCAGTTGGCTTTTGCAACAGTGCTGTAGTATTGAGTAATGCAATAAAACCACCTGTCAAAAAAGTGCAATCAGCAGATTTTACATGTCGTGTTGTATTTATAAGGCTAATTCAATTCAATGTTTATTAGCTTGTAAGCCCTAAGTTAACTTGTGAAGGAGTAGTATTAGTATCCTGAACTAGCCCATCTTATAGAAAGCAGGACAAAAACAGAGCTTAGTACTTCATTTGCTTTATTGTATTATTATGCTCGCTTGCGCATGAGGGAAAGTTGTTCTGTTAATTATCAACTAAATTAAACTTTGAGAAAAAAAAATTTGTTTGACCTGTTCTACATGTTAAGTGTCTTGACTTTTGCGATGAACTGGTGCTACATAGATACAACTGACTTGTGTTTTGGCGTAAAACTGCTGCGTCACTGTAGTTTAACTATTAACGGGAGTAAGGAGAAAAAAAACGCAAAGTCATTCCATGACGCATAGCTTTGGTCACGTGCTCCGTCTGCACTCTGCAATTGGTGGAAGAATGCGAAGTGACGTAATGCCTGTCACGAGGTCTGCGTGGCCGGTATAAATTCACGGAGCGACAGTTCTGCCATTTTACATTGGAAAGGAGTTCTTGCTTCAACAGTGCTTGAACGGAACTTCTTCTCTTATCCCTATCGCATCTCAACTCGTCTGCATTCCGGACAAAAAAAACCTTTTCTGCTTGAACACTACTGAAACCCGTCGCCGTAAAGCTCTATTTTTGTACAGTTTTTGCTAAGAAAAAGCACAAGAAACGCCAGCAAAATGGAGTCCCAAGTGCGCCAGAATTACCACCGCGACTGCGAGGCTGCCATCAACCGAATGATCAACATGGAGCTGTTTGCCTCTTACACCTACACCTCCATGGTAAGGAAAAAAAAACAACACTTAAACCTTTATGTAATGTCGGAGTTGATTCTCTACAAATATCAGCTGACAGATTTGTTTAAGTAGTAATAGAAACGATCGCTTATTTCTTATTTTTTACTTTCTTAATAAAATGAGCATTACATCAACGTCCTGTTTATGGTTGTCTTCAGTGGCCACCACTGACAAGTTGAGGGATTTTCTTTTTTTTTTTTTTTTTTGCCCTGAACTTCACCCACCAAGTGCTTATCTGTGTTTAAACCATCTAGAGATCGTGATTCATCTTGTGTCTGACCACGGCATGGCTGTACTACCAATGTTTAGTCACTGTTTTTGTCCTGTTCCCCACAGGCCTTTTACTTCTCCCGTGACGATGTGGCCCTCCCAGGCTTCTCCCATTTCTTCAAGGAGAACAGTGAGGAGGAGAGGGAGCATGCGGACAAGTTACTGTCCTTCCAGAACAAGAGAGGTGGACGTATCTTCCTGCAGGACATCAAGGTCAGTGCAGACTGCAGAGCTGGTCGTTGTATCCTTTGTCTCATCCTTTCTATGCGGCATTGTTGTGCTATTATATCACTTGCTCCTTGTACTGTACTTCCATTTTCCTTCATAATTAAAAAAAAAAAAACACAAAACGGAGCTAATCCTTTGAACTACTGAGGTACAGGGTAGTTGTAGTTCGGTGAATCAGATTTTTAGAGCAGGTGTAATGTGAGTGTTGAGTCTGAAATAATTGAATGTTCCTTTGTGTAGAAACCAGAGCGTGATGAGTGGGGAAGCGGGCTGGAGGCCATGCAGTGTGCACTGCAGCTAGAGAAGAATGTGAACCAAGCTCTTCTGGACCTGCACAAGCTGGCCACTGAACATGTAGACCCTCATGTAAGTTGCAAAAACTAAAAGAGCATAAATGCTGTGAGGTAGTTTGTAGTTTGCTCTCTTAAATTATAAAAATAAAAAAAATTCTCATCCTCTCCTCAGCTGTGTGACTTCCTGGAGAGCCACTACCTGAATGAGCAGGTGGAGGCCATCAAGAAGCTGGGTGACTACATTACCAACCTTACCCGCATGGATGCCCAGAAGGACAAGATGGCGGAGTACCTGTTCGACAAGCACTCCCTGGGGGGAAAGAGCTAAAGTCCCAGGATTGAGCCTGTCCATGAGAGTTTTTAATGAAGATCAGGCTCTTAAATCGGCACATCCTTCTGCTCTGTTGCTGATTAACCGAGTAGTTTCTCTTTGATCTGTGTAACCTGCATGGCTGATAAGTTCTGGTGGCGTCACTGTTTATAAATGTCACATGAGGATTGATTTTTAGATTCATGAGTGTTGATGTTGGAGTCTTCCATCTTTAACCAACATCTTTAGCTGCCTGCTAGTCACGGCATTGCCCTCATTGCTTATAAACATCCCTGTGATATTTTTATGCTTGTGACTAAATGTTTCTAAGCTTTTCTGAATTGGAATAAACATTTTTGAGCTGGCTTTAAGTGTTGTTATATTCACCACACACGCATGTTCTGAGTCATGATTCTAGCCAGAGGGGTTACTTTTGACGACATATCTGACTAAATTGGTTGATGGAAATTTGATATAAAGTTGGATAACCTAAGTTGGACTTCGTAACGTTAACGATTGCCTAAAACAAACTGCATGGCCTCCATACATGTTTGGTCGACAGAACTCGGGACTGCTGTTGCAGCAGGGCGTGGCCTTGAGCTTATCTGCAGGATTTCACATTCGGTGGGGGAGGTGATAAGTCATGTTTTCGCTTAGACAATGTCTTCATATTGAGCGTCCATTACCTTAACGTTAAGATGTTGATATAAATGAAATACTCCTAAGTACCTCAAAATCGTATATAAGTATACTAGATGAATATGTAGTTAACCCTTTACACCTGTCTACTACTACGAACGGTAATGTACGTATTAAAATAATTTCTAATCAGTCAACATGGCATTTCCGTATCTTCGGTTGTGGTCTAGCAGTGCACCATCACCACCTACTGGGGATGTTCGGTACTACTAACGATCCAACCGCACCTCCCCTGTATTATCTACCACTGTTTAAATTGTGCCGCGGTCTGTGGTAGTGATGGGAATTCCGGCTCTTTTGGCTCGGCTCACTAAAAAGAGCCGACTCTTCAGGTTGCTTTGTTGCTTTAATTAATTTATTATCAACAACAATATAAAATTATGCACAAAATGAATTACTAATGTAAAAAAACGTGTTTTTTATTTATATATGTTTATTATATAAATATGCTTTTATTTATTCACTCCACATAAAATGTAAAAAATAAATTATAAAATACAAAAACCAACTATTTACAATTCAACTTTTAACTATTTAAATTTTCAGCTTTTTCCTTTTAAACAAATTTAAAGTGAAACAACACAAAACACTGCAAACCACAACACAATAAAATATAAATTAAAATATGCAAAACAAAAAGAAAAAAAATGAACACCCAGATCTTTAATTAAGGTAAAGGTTGGCATTTAGAAATACCAAGTGCCTCAGCTTTGAGGAGCTGATCCGGTTTCTTCTGTCAGTAATTATCTGCCCTGTTTTGGAGAAGATTCTCTCAGAGGGGACTGATGTTGCCACAATGCACAGTCTCCGCGTCATCACCTGGGTAAGATGTGGATAAATTGAAGCCTTGGTCTCCCACCAGCTCAGTGGGTCTGCACTTCTCTGGCAAAGGGGCTCATCAATGTGGGATCTCACTTCCAGTATTGCATCTGCTGAGGGATTCCTTCTGGTAGTGTCTCTACTTGCTCGTTCTTCAAAGAACCTCCAAACAGCAGATGCTTGGTGCTCCTTTTGTTCACCTTCTTCTGCCTCTTCTCCCTCTTGGTCCCCTGGCAGTGGAGTTGGTTGGCTGGATCTTGCTGCTGCTGCAGTTATTCTCTGAAGAGCTTCATCCACCGCTCTGTTGTCATTAAAGACCAGCTTCTTGAATCTTGGATCAAGAATGGTGGTTTCAGAGAGAACAGCGTTATATTCCATTCTGTGGAACTTTCTGTCCATGGATGCACAGAGAGCATCCACCAACTCTTTCACTTTTCCTGTAGTTACTCTGGTTTGGTGCTCAGCTGTCACTCTCTGCAGACCCTTGCACAGGATTAACATTTTGGAGGCTGTAACATAGCTGAAAAAGAGGAAACAATGTGTTAAAATGATGCTTTGTTTTATTTAGCAGTAATAATGATTATTTCTGGTCATGTCTAATCTACTTTTCATACCAATATTGCAACAACTAATAAAAAATAATAACAATGTGATAACATTTGTACACTGTACCTGTCTGCACTGATCTCCACAGTGACCTGCTCAAATGGCTCCAGAACAGTGCATGCCTCCTGCAGTACCTCCCATTCCTCTTGGGACAGAGGATCAACAGGTGCATTGATAACAGCCAGGGTAGAGATGACTGCATCCTTGGACTCCACAATCCGTTTTAGCATATGAAAGGTGGAGTTCCACCTTCTGATACATTCTTGTTTGAGCTTCAGCTCAGGCATGCCCATCTGTTGTTGGGTAGATTTGAGCTTGTGTGTGGCTGTTGTGCTCCTGTGGAAAAATTCCACTATCGCCTTCACTTTGTCCACAGCTGGCTTCATCACCTTCAAAGCATCTCTTACA
>KV751337.1:4244136-4258475 GCA_001698575.1 Mola mola
TCTCAGGTGCCTGTGCAGGTTGTTTGTGGAGCCGGCTCTATATGATATTCTTTTCTTGCAGACTCTACACTCTGCCTTTGTATTGTCAATAAAATTGAAATGGTTCCAGATTTTGCTTCTTTTCCTGGTGTCACTCATTTTCTTTACTATACCTTTCTAATGTGTCGATGTTGTCTCTTCTTGTTGCCCCTGGCTCTCTTTCTCTCTCTCCCTCCTGCTCTGTTCGTGTGCTACTGCTACTGCTGCTGCGAGTGTAACTACCGCCCCTCCCCCCTCTGCTCAGCGCAAACACAAGGCACAAACACATATTGACCAATCACGTGCGGCTTGAAGAGAAAAAAAAGTGAGAGAGAGAGAGAGAGAGAGAGAGAAAGAAAAAAAAAAAGGAGCCGGCTTTAAGAGCCGTTTCATTCGCGACCGACACGTCACTAATCGGAAAAGGAGTGCAGTCGGAAAAGGGAGAGAAGGCTCACTGGTTGTGTGTCCCTCCGCCTGAAGCAAGACGAAATGGCGTTAAGAGCCGTGTCAAGGATCAGATGCGGCTTGTCAAGTATGTGTGCATTTTTAGACAACGTCCTGAACTCGTGGTTTGTTCTGACAGAGGTTCTTTAGTGTTATTTTCTCGATGGTAGCTTTGACGCTGTTGGCTGCGTTAGCTCTCACTAACAGGATCTGGAACAAAGGTCACGGCAGGACACTGAACTCACTTCTAAACACCCAGTTCATGCCAGCTTGTTCACCCACAAGTTGTCATTAGTGATTGTCCATGGTCAGGTTGTGGTTAGTAACCGTTAGTAACCGCTGATATTTGGCAGGTGTAGATTAACATTTAAGGTAGTTAAGTTTCCCTCGGTGTTTCTTTAATGCTCATAACCTTTGTGGAATCGATTTAATCCTCTTCTTTATTTGTCACGGTTTGGAAATAATACAATGAGCAAGTGTAGGAGACATTGAACCCCCCTCCTAACCCTGAGGGGAGAGGAGAGTTGGGTACCCGGAGGGTGCGCGTGTTTGCTGCGGTGTGTCACCAACCACCGTCCCGCGCTGCTTAAGGTTCCGAGCGTACAATACAAAGTCTCTGAAACAACGTCTTCAGTTAGATGTCGATGATCTCACCACCTGTTTGTGTATTTGTTTTTTTTTATAAAAGTTTATAATAACGGCTAAACTTATCAGACACCGGAATCAGTTACAGCTAATATACAGTATTTATTATAAAAGCGAAACCCAAGTGCAAAAGAAATATTTGATAAACTATAAATTATAACATGCATGCAATAAATAAAAATACAAACTACTTAAAACATTCATATTGCACTTTCATAAAAGATTTCTGCTTTGTTAGGTTTTTGTTGGTATTATTTTGCAAACAAAAACACATTTAATGCAATTTTTACATTTGTTTGGAAATATGATTAATTACAATTAATCACATTAATGAATATGATTAATTACAATTTGCAATTGTAATTAGTTGATTAATAGATAAATAATAGATTTAATTTTTTAAAAAGACACATAAAATGTGCAGTGTTATTATTCATATTCTTTTAAATCTGAGTCGTTACCAGATGAGTCGCTCGCAAGTATCGATCTTGCATTTTCGATTCACCTGCCCCTTGTAATAGGTTAGTCACAGTCTCAAATCAGCTGCTGCTGAATGTCAGTGTCTCCTTCTGGACTAGAGTTTTTAATCCTAAAATGCAGAACAAAGCAGAATTTAAAAAAAATTATCTCCAGTTGTTTTGCTTAGATAAACACCTTGTAGCAACATTGCACATATGACGTAGGAGCTTATATTCTGTATTTAGTTTAGCTTCAGTAGTTTCATAAGTTTGGTGCCTGACAGCATTTGTTTGTCTGCATTTATGTTGTCTGTGTGTGTCAAGATATTGACTCATCTGTTGCAGGCTATATTTGCTTACAAAGTGCAAATAAACTAATCTCACTTCACCTGAGACCTGCATGGTGAGCCAGGATATGTGGCTATCAACCCACTTGCTACACAAGCTACAAGAAACCTAAACTCTTTTTCTAACTCTAAAACTCTCGAGTTTTCAGTGTTGCAAAGCACTACCACTATCACAAATTAAGTGACAATAAAGTGCATTAATGAGGGTCCTTCTTCAATGAGTGCATGGGTTTTCCCGGGGCCAGGGGGCAACACTTCTTGTCAGGGATAACCACCTTGTCAGGACACACTTACCGGGATACATCACCATGGTAACTGAATGTTCAGCTCCAGAACAAGTTAAATGGTAAATGTCCTGTATTTATATAGCGCTTTTCTAGTCATTGTTGAACACTCAAAGCGCTTTTACACTACAAGTTTTGCATTCACCCACATTCAGACACTGGTGGCAGTGACTACCTCGCTGGATGCCATTTGCTCATCGGGAGCGTTAACCATTCACACACACTCATACACTGATGGCCCAGCAACAGGAGCATTTTGGGGTTCAGTGTCTTGCTCAAAGACACTTCGACATGTTAACTAGAGGGTCCGGGATTGGAAAAGGAAGGAACCTTCCGATTACTGGATGAAGGCTCTACCATCTCAGCCAAGTTATGTTGGATATAAGAGATCAGAGTGTTTTAATGGACTGGCTGCTGACCAGTCATTTTCCTGGAAAATGACATCATCCATCATAGAAGATCCCCAGCTCACGTGCATGTGTGTAGAATGACCCCCTCCTCTCCTCATTTAAATTTCTGTCCTGTCAGTGAAGTCCCTTCATTGTGCTTTGGTAAACCAGCATCATCCATAACAGAAAATAATAGAAGTCTTGCACTTACAAGATATGACAATTTTTCTTTGACACATTGTTGAATATATATTGGATATGTTCTCAAATCTGCAATATCATAAGCTAATGAATTTATGCATTCATACAGTCAGGGATTCTTCTATCTGTCCTTCCTGCATTTATCATCTGCAGCTTGCTAGCTCAGCCTGGGTTATGTGTATGACTTTTTCACCCTTGTCTCATATTATAGTTAATTCCGCTGCAAGCAGACTTGCGATGCTCATGATTGTCATATTCTGCAAACTCTGCCTCTTTCGTCTGCACATGCTCACAGATATCCTGGAAATTCTCAGTTGGATTATCAAGTTGATAACCATTTTTGTGTAACTGCAAATCGAGATTGCGATTGTTAGCCAGATTGAAGGCGACAGAAATATGTCCTGGGTATGTTGAACTTGCTTCTTAGTGCAGGATTCAGCTCTAGAAAGAGTTCGGTTAGAAGTTCCCTGAGGTCAGCAAATTAATAATGTCATGACTGTTTGTCTGTCTATAAGCAGCTGACCATCCATATCAGAAACTCACATAAGTTTGACATCAAAAGGTGTAAGGAAAAAGACCTTTTAGAAGGCAGACACCTCAGAGCAACCACTTGACCATCAACTTGTCAACTAAAACTTGTGATCAAAGGTCTTCTGTGTGTATGTGTGTGCAGGTGTTCTTTCCCAGCAGCCTTCCTACCGCAGTCATGCCAGAGTGTGTGTTTCTCCTGTTCTTGTCGCCCAGCAGAGGAACAGCTCCACCACACCAAAGATCAAAGTGGATTTTGATGAAAGCACAGGTGAACATTTTACCAGGTGGCCGGAGAAGGCATCAGTTCTTACCCTCCATCTTAAATATTAGTTGTAGTTTTTATCAGCTGCTATGAATCTTGAAATGAATTCATCTCATGGTTTCTCTCTTTGTAGGTGTAGCTGTGATGCGTCTGCAGAATCCACCAGTCAACAGCCTCAATTTAGATTTCCTCACAGAGTTCTGCATCACTGTGGAGAAGCTTGAGATGGATAAGAGCTGCCGAGGCCTCATCCTCACCTCAGTACTATATATCCTTATTGTTCTTACATTAGCATATATTCTGGGCTAGCAATTTTGCTGTTATTTCTCAATTTATAAATGTCCCAGTAGAAATTTATAGTTTACCCTCTTTGTGTTTGTGTAAGAATCAGCCCAAGGTGTTCTCAGCGGGGCTTGACATCATGGAGATGTATGAGAAGAGTCCGGAGAGCTGCGGAGAGTTCTGGAAAGCCGTTCAGGAGATGTGGCTGAAGCTCTACGGCTCAAACATGGTCACCATAGCTGCAATCAATGTATGTACAGTTCAGACTACAGGACTTTCACACTGGTCAGATTGCTGTGCAATGTACACCATCTTGTGATCGGGAGTCTTCCTTTAGTGTCCAAATTAAAAGGTTTGAGGAGCCACACAGTAGTACATCTCGTGATTCAGTGTATTGCCTGTTACTCCCCTCCTCAGGGTTCCAGTCCTGCAGGTGGATGTCTGATGTCTATCACCTGTGACTACAGGATAATGGCAGACAACCCTCGTTACAGCATCGGCCTCAATGAGACACAGCTAGGAATTGTAGCGCCTTTTTGGTTAGCTAAGAAAATGGCAACACTGCCCCATCTTGTGGTTAGATCATGATGATAAGCCATTCTGTCTGATCGACTAATATGAGCACTTACTGTGTGCAGGTTTATGGACACCATGATGAACACAGTGGGCCACAGGACATCAGAGATAGCTCTGCAGCTAGGGCTGCTTTACAGCCCTTCAGAAGCGCTCAAGATTGGACTGGTGGACCAGCTGGTACCTGAAGACCAGATCCTCACCACAGCTACACAGACAATGACCAAGTGGTTGGCTATTCCGGGTAAGTTAGCATCTTAAAAATTCCTGACCCATTGTTACCTGTAGCACTGGAGATGTAGAGATGCAGAGATGCAGAGGGTTTTCACTCTGTCTGGGTGCAAACAAAATAACTCAAAAGCTACTGCACAGATCGTTACCAAATTTGAAATGCTTTATAATAAGGTCAAGATGTTGAGCAGATTCAATTTTGGGACCTCTAATGGTGAAATTAAGAGAATAATGAATTTTGTTGCGGCTTGCTGCAGCCCTCTGGAGGCCCCATTTAAGCACTTGTTACAGATTTCACAAGAATGTGATGTTGTAGTTTGGATCTCACTTTTACAATCTGTGGCCCAACTGTTCACCTCTTTACAGACCATGCCAGACAGATCACTAAGTCCATGATGAGGAAGCCAACTATCGACAAGCTGATGTCCAACAGGGAGGTGGACATCCAGCATTTTGTTAACTTCATCACCAAGGACTCCATTCAGAAGTCACTCGGGATGTACCTGGCAATGCTTAAAAAGAGAAAGAGCTGAAGAAACGCCAGACACATGTATACACTGTAGTTACACATTAAAGAGACTTTATGAGAGGAGTTTAAAACTTCAATCTGCCTTCAGTGTTTTGTTTCTATTAAGAGCAACCATACCCAGATTCTTACAAATGTCTGCGACTTGTCATCAACTAGTAAAGAACAGTTACTAATAATCGAAAGTGACTGCACACTGGGCCCTATTGCAGCTCCTGTCAAACCTCCATGGTGCTTACACACCTAACTGTAAAAAAAGAGTGAATTGCAGTGTATTCAAAATTTAGCAGTAACATATTCATATTCATTTCAGAGTGGTTTTGTCAATTTTGTCAACAAATTTCAAATGCAGTTGTAGTTAATGCTAAAGGGTAGGGCTAGTTTTCTGTAGTTTCTGTAGTGTGCAGTGCTGTAAATAATCATGTAATTAAAACATTTGTTTTGGCAACATAAACCTCTAAACTTTGTTTTGAAAAGTGTCCTTGAATGAACACCTTTCCTTCACTTTTACATGAAAAAATTCATGTAAGTTTTTCTAAACCCCTGAAAAGGTTCAGGACAGAGCTGATAATGTTAGCCACCATTCAGATATGTTAGCATATCCTAGAAAGTTTTTTTCTTTCTTTTTTTTTTTTTTATGAGGAAACATTAACATAATCCGTGACCCCACAAAAGTAAATCGACATACTTCTTGGCTAGTAGCATTAGCTCACTACTTTAGTCACATTAGCTTAGCACTGTACATTATTTGGCTGCCCCAGCAGATATGCTAACATTTAATGCTTTTGTGGCAGCAGACAAACACTATTTCATATTCTCTCTCACTACAGTCGATCTCTCCACTACTGCTTCAGCTTGCTGAGAAAGCCAAAACTTGACATTACAGCCATGCTTATCCACTAAGATCGGTAAACTGAACTGAACTGTATTGCCAGGTACGTTGGGGTTCAGCATACACACAGGTCTTCACCTTTTAAAGTGCTCAGTTGACTATTTTTTAAAAGCTGTAGCAACTAATTAGATCAAACTTGGCAAATTATCAATGAAATGATTTGGTGGGATTTGTTTATTTGATGGCTGCGTGGGTAGAGTTCCCCACAATGCAGTGACAACTGAGACTCATCTGGTGGAAGAGCTGTGTTGAGCTTTTATTCAAACAGCAAGAGCCTTGCCAGCCAGCTGCACCTCCACGGGGAAATGGTCACTGACAGCCAATGCCTGAAAGAGACCAATGCAGAAAGTCTCATGTAGAACAGGTTTGTCCAGTTTGGCTTATGATGTTATGTTGGCTTACACAACTAAAAACACAGAAGAGGAGCTGTTTTTTTGTGATGTATGTTTGAAAATTTTCAACACATACCAGGATCACTACAGAATTATGAAGTGTGGTTTTGTTTGTTTTAGTCCATCAAATAAAGAATCTTGTGGAATTGGCGTCACCCCTGAAACAAAACCCGTTTAAATGAGTAATTTTCTAGTCTTTGCACAAATTCATACATATGTCTATTAAGTGACCTACCAACTCTTTGGTTTAGCCTAATTCTCTGAACTAAAGATAATCAGCATCCTTCCTAATGCATAATCAGGCGGAGTAGGCAGGCCTATTGCACCTGTAACCATACCTAGTGATGTCCTCATGCAGTGACCACTCCGTGATTACACTCCTACATCACTGAGAACATAAACTACTGGAGGCTTGGTAAAACAGCTTCAGTGCACATTAAGGGACACCAAGAAATCACAAATACCTGTGTTCCTTCTGTTGTGCTTTTTATCTATCTATATTGTTTTGGTGTGAGTACTCCAGTTTTGGAGATTATGGGCTGTGAGATGTCCACCTCTAGATGGGACCAAACTTGTGCTCAGAGAACCCTCATCTGTTCAGGGACAAGAATGTAAACATTAATGTCGTCCTTCTCAGCTGAGTTTAGTTAGCTAGCCCCTTGTCCTTAAGCCGATGCACGTTGCCTTCTACACAGATATAAGATTGTAGTTTGTTAAAAATGAAATAGTACCGGCATAAAACCAGTCACAACTCTGCAGGTTGAATTATCTGGATTATCTTGTGTAGTTTTCTGGAAAAGATCATTCCTGATGAGTTCCACAATAAAGTATATTATATTGGAGAGATGGCCCATACCTCCCAAAACTCAGCTTCTCACACCAAAACAGTCTACATGAATATATCACATGGTAGAATAGAGGATGTATTTTTAATTTTAGAACCGGCCCTTTAATGCTTGCTGAGATCTGAACTGAAGTTAATATGCGTGTTGTAAATTGTTTATACCAGACTGTGACTGAGAGCCAAGTCCATCATGTAGTTGTAGGTCTCAGCGCTGCCCGGTACCACTCCCCTCATCATGTCATTGGTGACCACGATCCTGCAAATACAGGAGGGGCGATGGAATTAAGAGTCTGTCTGTGCATGATAGTGTGTGTGTTCGTAGGTATGTCTACCTGTCATATGGACAATTAGTGGTTGTCACTGTAGTGTCAGCATCGTTCTTGATCAGCCAGTGGAAATTCTTGTCAGTGAAGAGGCGAATCTGCTGCCATTCAGAGTCAACTACATAATTGCAGCCCGCATTGAAGTCACCCAGCAGCACAATGTCCTGGAGGGCAAATGTACTGGGTCAGCAACTATCATTTACACACCACCATTCTGAGTTGAGTTGAATGCGTGTGTAGAGTTGAAGAAAAGAATTCACTTTGGTTTTCCAGCGGGTGCGAACATCAGCCACCACATCATAGAGAGCATTCAGTTCCGCCACGGCAAAGTCTGGAGAGGTGTGCTGGGGGATCAGGACAAAGTCCCTCACAGCTGGAAAAAGAGAGGGAGTAGGACTGAATGAAGGGATAAAACACTAGAATCAGGGGAGGCAAGTTATGAGGTCTTGAGACACACACCGATAACGATAACATTATAACCACCAGTCTAATGTGTAGGTCCCACAAACACCTCTGATCTGTTGAGACATGGACTCCACATGACCTCTGAAGATGGCACGTTAAGCAGCAGATTCGTACAAGTCTTGTGATATTTGAGGTAGGGCTCCATGGATCCAACTTGTTTGTGTAAGACATCTGACAGCTGCTTGATTGGATTGAGAACTAGTGAAGTTGAGGCCAAAGCGGCAACTTGAACTCTGTGTTCCTCAAACCGTTCCTGAACATTTGTTACAGTGAGGAAGTGGCCATTATCCTACTGAAAAAGGCCACTTCCAGTAGGAAATATTGATTCAATGTATGGGTGTACTTAAACTTATGGGTGTACTTAAAATTAAACTCTATTGTTAATAAAGTTTGTAAAGGGTCATTGGTGGCCTCGGGTTCTCATCCTACACAAGCCTCTCCAAACGAACGAGAGTGAAAAAAGCAGTGTCACTCTTCCAGAGCCTACCTGTGTACTTGGAGGAGAACATGACCACAAAGGGCTCTCTGCTGAAGGTGTCCGTTCCGCAGGACTCACAGCCGTCATCATAGGTGTAGCTTTTAGCCACAGACACCGTCTCCTCCCTGGGGAGGAAGGATACTACTTCATCAAGTCTTTCACTTTTGTTTTGTTTAGTGTTTTTTTTTCTTTTAAAGTGTAAAGGTGCTTCTTAGGACAGAGAGGTTCAAAGAAGGCCTCTTAAGAAACATTTATGCTCATCAGTACATATGGATACTGCCAAATAGAGCTGTGCCACTGGAAACTGTGGGGACAGGATGACTGTGACTATCACATCCGTACCTTTAGTGAAATATGAAGAAGAAACTTTAGAAATGGCAGCTTTTTGATGAACGATTATGCGAGTTGGTGAGAAACTTTAAACTTCTCTATGATGTTATGTCACCTGGACACCGGATAAACAAATGCTTCAGCTAAGAGTGGACTTGACGCCCCTTGGTGGATGCTGCCTAACATCCATGCCAACGCAAAGGACACATGAAAGTATGCTGGCAGTGAGAATAATATTGTTTGAAATGGACAAATTCATTTACATACGCAAAGGGAGCATGAATAAGTCTTAAGAATGCATGGGGACATTTACTCTGTCTCCTAATAACCTGCTTGCAGCATTGCTGTAGCATGTCCACAAGTCATTTGTGACATACAGTACTTCATTTAAAAAACTTGTTGAGTTGTGTGCCTTCTCACGGCCCCAGGAGAGCAGGTTGTTTAATTTGGAATATGAGACTAATGAACAAGCCAAATTATTTCGCACAATGCTCACTAAGTGGCTCACCATCAGATAAATCTCTTGTTCACAGTATAGTTCAGTGTTTAAGATGATGCCTGTGATGGTTTTCCCCACCAGGTTGTACAGAGCAACAGTTGCCTTCAACCTGGGTCATGAGCCTGTGATGTCATAAGAAATAAATTTAGGTCAATTACATTAGCATTTCTACAATCCAAATGGTAAACTAACTAAACTAAAATTGTATATATTTTTTTCACTATTTATTCTACTCTTGAAGTGTACGTTTCTCATTCTAAAGCGGTAACATGGCAGCCTCTGAACACATACGGTAACACTCCCACCTGAGGGAATTCTCCCCTCTCACGTGGCTACAGGTGGTTTGACCCAGAATTCATACCGTCAAATCAATAAAGTGATGTATTACACATTGCCCCATGGTGGTGGGCTCCAGTATAGGGCCTAATTCTAATAACTAATATCTTAGTGAAGTACCCCTTCATTTCCCTCATCGAGAAGATGGCTTCTGTCATTTTTGGGTAATTCTAATCACTGATGTATGTTCAAGCTTTGTTTTGATGCTATAAAAATGTCCAGAAAAATTATGATTGACAACTGAAACCCCAGCTACACATGCCACGCACTTTTTTTTAAAATTAAGGTTTCATTCAAATTATAAGCTGTGCCCAGAGTGTCATACGAACATAAATATAGCACAATACAATGGTTGTAAACCAAAGCAATACATAATGAAAGCCGATAATTCAAATACTGCATTTTTGATTGAAAAGGAGGCATTTGAGGCATTGTAAATGATCATTCTCGGTTATGCCAGAGGTACTTGCTATGAGAAGTCGTAAGGCGGTGTATCATGCTTCTAAAAAAATGCGCTGTTACATATGTTCACCACAGCCACTGGTGCCCAAACAGGCAGGGACAGCATCACATACTGCACAGTATTCTCCCGCAGGTACAAGAATACCAAAAAGTTTTCAAAAATGTGTTGTATGTGAATATAATGACAAATCTCATTAATCGGCTGTGATAACATCAAAATGTAATTTTGGACATTAACATAAACGGTATCCAAATTACTTTCCGGGCATAGTTACATCATGAAAGGACTCATTCTGAAAATGTAAAGCCATAATATGCATGACTAAAAGGAACAGGAAGGGTGCTGCAGGATTATGGTGAACCTGCCAGTGGTGCACTATTGGAGTGCTGACTGAACCATTACAGCTACTATGAGCTGTTTTTATCACCTTTTGGAAAAAACAGAACAGTTCCAGAGCTTCAAATAAGAAATTTCCCCGGCACTACTGCGCAAATTTTGGCTCTCAGTGATGTCACCAGCGCAAGAAGGCAGCTTTGTTTGTTGTCTGTGTACCTGTAGAGGAAGAGGTATCTCTCCTTATAGGAGCTGCGACCCAGAGGCTCACTGACGATGTGACTGTACCTGAACGGATGAGAACCTCTGGGGAAAAACACAGATATAGATGAAGAGCATTATTTTACGATATGTTGTGCAGTATAAAGCATAATGGTAAAAAGAGTTCACTATACTGCGCTACAACAAAGCACAATATTTTGTGCAATAATGCTTCATATGTGCTGTATAAAATGTGTTAGACTAACTTGTTGACACGCTCCATGAGTTTCTTTGTGGCAGACAGATTATTGTCTCTGACCTCCTGGATCAGAATGATGTCGTAGCGATGGACAATCTGAAAAAGAAAGACGTTTTAATATAAATTTCATAAAGGGACATTTTAGTGATTTTAGTCATAAAAGACACAGGAAACACTACCCGGCCTGGGAGAACAGCTACATAATGTTTTCAATTATTCTAAAATAAATAACCCAATCATAATAATGCAATCAGGATTAAGGGAGCTCAGACAATTAAAATTTAAAACTAGCAGAAAAGCTATGCACATCCTCTACATACTACATTTTGTGACATCCCCCGACCAAAACATTACACTTTCTGGAGTGACCCTTAAATCTCCAATTTTGTCATAACAATACAGTATTCAAACCAAATATAAAGCCACTTGAGGTTTTCCAACATGCCATTAAGGTATCATATTTCATTTGATAAGAGAGAATCTAGGTAACAGGAAATAAAGGATAAAAAATGTAGTGTCCGACCGTGCTGATGATGTTCATCAGAGTCATGTTGGAGGCTTTCTTGTTTCCAAATGTCTTGATGTTGAAGGCTCCCAGCAGCAGAGAGTTGGAAAGATGCAGCAGGGCCAAGAACAAGCCAAAAGCACACACCGAATGCATTCTGGGTCACAGAGGTCACACATTCATTTTCCAGCATGTTTTTTTTTTCCTTTTAGAATATAATAGCTCCCAGAGAAGACATGCCACGGATTTAGTAAATGTCCCAGGACCCAGATTGTTTCTTCTTCCCTTAGCCTAGTGTGGGAGTGAGAGAGGGACGCAATACCTGCTGCCCCAGGACACATGACCATGAGTTTATCTGAGTCGGCCCCTAGCTTTTGATGTCAGAGGCAGGATTCCTGCGCTATGTTAAATATTACTGCAGTAGGACAGTGTTGTCCTGTTACCATGATTACAACAGTGTCGAAATGACTCCTGAACAAAGGCTGGAAAAAATGGAGGTGTTGGGATTTTAGGTCAGTGCTGTTTTACTTGTCTGGAGTGAAAAAAATCAAAATAAAATACCATGTTTGCTTAGTAGTCAGCCTGCAGGAATTCTATACTACACACAGGTTTTTAGCACTTCCTATATTACTGTAGCAAAATGTCTGCACACGTACTTATAATGACCCACAGTGTCAGAGGTGCATATCTACCTGGTCCTTTCAGTCTGAGGAAGGAGGAGGAAGAAATGGAAGAAACTTGCTGTGAGCAGCGGAGTAGTGGCTGAACGGAGCCACCTATCATCATGTTTTTATTTAACTGAATTTGCATGTGACTGGATCAGGCTGGGGAGGGCCGGAGAGAGCAGGTGGTGTTGCGGATGGAGCAGAGGGGTGGTTTCAGCCGATGTACGTCCTCAGTTCCTGGTTGAAACTGACTCTGGCAGCTGTATGATGTCATGTTGGCCACAGAGCAGCTGTGTGAGTACAGGAGGAATGCTAAAATTTTCTCCTTTTTTTGACTGTCTATGTCTGTGTGTTCCTGATTTTCCTACATTGTGAGAACCCCAGAAAAAGTGTTCAGTTAATGGAGTGAAGACTTTTTTTGAAAAATAATTTTGGCTGGTCCTCACAACTTCAAAAGGCTTTCAAAAAGTTTAGATTTAGTTTTATTATCTAGTATTCAATGACATCAATTACAAATGTTACATAAGAATGACGTTGTACATAATGTCCCACCTTTTTTGGAATTGGGGTGGTAGATATTTAAGTATGGTAGTTCACTTTCTTTCATGTGCAACTCACTCAAACATATAATTACAATTTAATTTGTCGTGTAATTCTCGTGTTTTTTTTCCTCTCTTGCTTTCACCAGATTAAAGCGTCTTTTCATCGCCATCTCTTCACCTTCACTGTTGCCCAACTCTTTGCATTGATTGGTTCGATGTTGATTGCCAGTCATTGCAGCAATGCATGTGGTAAATGAAAGATCTCCTTTCTCTCCTTTCAAACTCAAATGACTTGACTTGGTGCGGCCAGGCCTCACAAACGATGGATCAAGAATCGCTCCCACAAGTGGGCACTGCAAAGTTATGGGGTCAGATTAACCCAGTACACAGTATTGTTTCAGTCCATAAAGCAGTAGCATCAAATATCTCCCATTATTTGTATATTCATTACAGTTTAATTTACATTATTTTTCAACATGTTCACATTGTCCAAGTCAAATGTAAATTTGCATGCAGATGTCTCTGGAGACAGAGATGCCATGCTGGCAACAATAGATTCAGCTGTACATAAACACGCATGTATTTGTTAACTGCAGACAGTAGGTGTTTGGTGACTATAGTGCATTGACTGATATGGTCATACTGTGCTGTGTGTAGTGCTACTATGTCTGTCGTATGACTTATTGTCAAAATCTGAAATCAAACTATTTGAAATTCAAATGTTTGCTTTGCTGTGTTACAAAGAACTTAAAAATCTGGATTTTATGTTTTTATTGTAAAGCTTTAATGATTTATAATAACACATGTATCACATGAATTCACTTTTATAAATGCACCTTGAAAACCTGAAATATCGTAAAACATTGTTTACATATTATATTAAGTTTGCAATTTCACTTTAGGTGATAAGTTGTGTTTTAAAATGTTATTCTTTGTTATTGTTGTTTCACCTGTAGATTAAACTATGCAGATAATTAATAGAGGCCATATTTACCTGCAGTATCTGCTATAGCAATGGGAAGGAAACAGATGGCTTGACTTTGTGATAAAAAAGTGGGTTGAATTGAGGTCATGTGTGATGGAAACTTTTTGCTGTGTTGAACCACATGCAAATGGTGCCATAATGTGTCTTTTAAATAATAAAACATTTGTTGTGATGAAGTGAACAAAAAAAAAAAAGGCCAAATAATAACATTTAGATCATTCAGTTGGATTTCCTGAGGGGCAGAGACAGCTCAGGTCCATTTTATCTACGATACCGATGCGAAGAAGAACATCTGTAGAACATCAAATGGAACAGCTGATCACAGATATTTTTTTTCTCAGTGAGTTAAGCTCCGTGTTCATTGTCAACATTGTAAAAAACAGAATTCAGAGTAAAAAAAACATTTTCAATAAAAATAATTTAGATAGGCTCCAGCCCCACCCCACGACCCCTAACAGGATAAATGGTAGAATATGGATGGATGGATGGATGGATATTATAAAATATATAGAGTATAAATGCCAAAAGAAATCCAACAATAATCATTGGTACAGTATGCTAAATATAAAGCATAACCAAAATTTATTTTGAATGAGAATACTCACTGTACATGGAAGCACATCTCTGGCATTACAA
>KV751337.1:4258564-4276014 GCA_001698575.1 Mola mola
AAATAATAATAATAAGATAAAAAGTCAAAATTCTGAGTTAAAAAAATTAAATTATGAGGATAAAAGTCCTAAATATGAATAAAAAGTCATCACTGGGAGATACTGTTGAGAGAGAAGAGTTATATATATATACTGGAGGGTCAAAACTATAACAACATTCCAGAAATTATTCCTAGAGAAATAGAAATTTTATGAAATAACAACGTCATTAAAGCAGAAGTCTCATTCTGAAATCTTGGGAGAAGTGAACCGTTGCAGGAAGGTGGTCAGTTGAGTTGGAGAGAGGATTTTGGAGTTCCTTTAAAGGAGTTGCTATAAGGAATACATCTCCAAAGTCTGGCTACTTGAACAACAAATAACAACTCACTTCACAAGATTTCAGAGCAAGACTTCTGAGAGAATAACGAAGGAATTTGCCAAATGGGGAACCCGACTGATAAAATAATAAGGCTAAAGCTAAAGCGATGTCTAAACATTTTCGTATTTCGTTTCGTTTTCTCCCGCTTATCCGGGTCCGGGTCGTGGGGGCAACCGTTTGAGCAGGGAGATCCAGACGTTCCTCTCCCCGGCCACTTCATCCAACTCCTCCGGGGGGGATACAAGGACGTCCCCAAGCCAGCCGAGAGATATAATCTCTCCAGTGTGTCCTTGGTCTGCCCTGAGGTCCGCACCTGGATGGGCGTGCCGGAAAGACCTCCCCTGAGAGACTTCCAGGAGGCATCCTGACCAGATGCCCGAACCACCTCAACTGGCTCCTCTCAACGCGGAGGAGCAGCGGCTCTACTCTGAGCCTCTCCCGGATGTCAGAGCTCCTCACCCCATCTCTAAGGCTGAGCCCAGCCACCCTGTGAAGGAAACTCATTTCAGCTGCTTGTATTCGCGATCTCATTCTTTCGGTCGCTACCCAGAGCTCATGACCATAGGTGAGAGTTGGGACGTAGATTGACCTGTAAATTGAAAGCTTTGCCTTCTGGCTCAGCTCTCTCTTCACCACAACAGATTGCTTCAGCGTCCGCATCACTGCCGACGCTGCTCCAATCTGTCTGTTAATCTCCTGCTCCACTTTCCCCTCACTCGTGAACAAGACCCCGAGATACTTGAACTCCTCCACTTGGGGAAGCGACTCTCCCCCGACCTGGAGTGGGAAATCCACCCTATTCCGGCTGAGAACCATGGCCTCAGATTTAGAGGTGCTGACCCTCATCCCCTCTACTTCACACTGCAAACCGTCCCAGTGAGAGCTGGAGGTCAATGTTCGATGAGGCCAACAGGACCACGTCATCTGCAAATAGCAGAGACGGAATCTGGAGGCCACCGAACCCGACTCCCTCCGCCGCTTGGCTGCGCCTAGAAATTCTGTCCATAAAAATTATGAACAGAACCGGTGACAAAGGACAGCCTTGGCGGAGACCAACCCTGACTGGAAACGGGTCTGACTTACTGCCAGCTATGCGAACCAAGCTCTGGCTCCGACAATACAGAGATTGAATGTTGGGAAATCTCCCATGCCCCCTCCAGTACCCTCGCGAGGGTATAGAGCTGGTTTAGTGTTCCACGGCCAGGACGAAAACCACATTGCTCCTCTTGAATCCGAGGTTCAACTAGCAGCCTGACTCTCCTCTTCAGCACCCTGGAGTAGACCTTCCCAGGGAGGCTGAGGAGTGTGATCCCCCGGTAGTTGGAACACACCCTCTGGTCCCCCTTCTTGAAAAGGGGAATCACAACACCTGTCTGCCACTCCAAAGGCACAGTCCCTGATGTCCACGCAATGTTGCAGAGGCGTGTCAACTATGACAACCCTACAACATCCAGAGCCTTGAGGAGCTCGGGACGAATCTCATCCACCCCCGGGGCGCTGCCACTGCGGAGTTGTTTGACCCCAGCAACACTGACCCCAGTGATGAGAGAGTCCACCCCAAAGTCCTCGGGCTCCGATTCCTCCTCGGAATGCATGTTGGTGGGTTTGAGGAGATCATCGAAGTATTCCTTCCAGCGCCGAATTATAGACTCAGTTGAGGTTACCAACTCCCCTCCCACACTGAAGTCTGTGTGGACGGGGTTTCGCTTTCCCCTCCTGAGCCGCGAACAGTTTGCCAGAATGACTTCGGCAACGACTGGAAGTCTTGTTCCACGGCCTCACCAAACTCTTCCCACACCCAGGTTTTTGGATTTGATTCCGGGTCAGGACGTTTCTGTGTGGAGTTTGCATGTTCTCCCTGTGTCTGCGTGGGTTCTCTCCGGGTACTCCGGCTTCCTCCTACAGTCCAAAAACATGCAAACTGGGGTTTAGGTTAATTGGTCACTCTAAATTGCCTGTAGGTGTGGATGGTTATTTGTCTCTATATGTCAACCCTGCGATGCACTGGGGACTTGTCCAGGGTGTACCCCGCCTTCGTCTGAAGATGTTGAGATAGGCTCCAGCCTACCCCTGCCCCCCCCGCTACCTTTAACAGGATAAGCGGTAGAAAATGGATGGATGGATGGATGGAATTAATTATATTGTCATAGTACAGTTTGGTCCAGCAGATGACAACACTGCGCTAAATGTGTTTGATACCGATCGAAGAAAACGCTGGAGCGTGACGTCTTCCGTGCGGCACCACAAACAGGAAGTAAACATCCAGCTAGCTAACTACCTAAGTAGTGGGAGCCCTGTATAGTTTAGTATCCAATGTAGCATTTTTGCACCGTAATGAAAATATTTTGCGAGCTGGGAGCGGACTGGTGTTTTAGTATGCTCTGTCCGGCGTCGTGAGAGCTGTGACTGGTACCAAGGGATAAAATTCTCCTCGACGTTCCTCCGCTCTGACTGTCGAAACGAGGTACATTAGCTTAGCAGCAGTGCCGTAATGTACCGATAAATTGGCGTTAGCCTGTATGCTAAGCAGCGGGAAGCTGTTTTCTTCTGTTAAGTGTCCGAGTATTATTTTATTAGAGCCTGTTAAGAGAAGACCGGTGATTTTGAAAGAGTGCCAGGGTTTATCAACCACAGAGAATAATACAGGCTTGTGTTTCTGTTAACGTTCACGTAGTCAGATGGGTAACATAATGATTCGTGTTGATTTTGTGATTAATGAGGTTTACCGTTGTGGATTGTCTGCACGTGTACAAGACAAGTCTCCATAAACATTTAACATGTCCGATATGACGTGTTTAACAGTCATTCACTCCTGTGTTGTTAAAGAGGACATGTCACTCACACTGTGCTGTTGTCACCACTTCATATCGTCTGAGAAACTGTTAGACACAATCAATTATGTACTTTAGTTTTACAAAGGAATATGTAAACTAGCGGGTCCCTTTGTGTGTTCTATATTGCAGTGATTTTTTAAAAAT
This sequence comes from Mola mola, assembly GCA_001698575.1. Lineage (NCBI taxonomy): Eukaryota > Metazoa > Chordata > Actinopteri > Tetraodontiformes > Molidae > Mola > Mola mola. The sequence continues at coordinate 4,261,901 of KV751337.1, forward strand.
TTTTTTATAGGCTAAACCATTGATTATAGTAAATATGATGGAAATGTAATTGCTAAAAAATCATTAATTGCAGCCTTACCATTTCTTTAAAAGATTTTTCAGTACAGATTTAATTTTTATAGATCCCCTTTGTTATTAGATTTTGCCAACACCTGTCTATCTTAGATCTATCTTCCATTAGTTGATAGATACATAAATAGATATGTATGTAGGAAGCCGGCGTGCCCCAATTTGTGACTATTGATTAGTAACAGTAGGGATACTCCCCATGTCATTAGTCATGGTATTGTCCAATGTTACCGCGCGTGTGTGATCCACCGTCTGTTTCAGAAGGTGAAGGTAATGTGCCAAAAAGCTGAGTCTGTGATTAAATGTGTTTCACTATTTATAAAAGTTGATTATTGGGGAGACATTTGGCCAAATTTTGATATTAGTGCATCCTTAATAAAAGGTGAAAGTGACCTAGCACAGTTTTGTCTGATCAGTTCTGTCTGAAAAAACAGTCCAAAACTCAGAAATATAGTTTTGAAAATTGTGATCTACAGGTCAATGAATTAATATGATCCATGGACTGCGTTGCAGTAAAATGTTATTTTGAAGTGTTCTGCCTGTTCTTATATTTGCATTCACCCTCTTCTGTCATTAAATCTACATTATATGGTTATTTATTTAAAATATCACAATGTTTATCTTTTGTTAAAGAAATATTAACCACTAGTCATCTCTACAGTATTATTGCAGTGTCTGTGTCAAAGTACAGCATATGATTTTAAATACTGTGACACTTATGAAGAGTTTTAGAGGAGAAATATTGTGATACATGCTGTGTAGTGTACAATACCAAGAAAGGATTTGATTCAGTTTTAATCATGAGAGGGAAGCTTTAAGTTGTATAAAATATTGCCAATGAAACAGCTGTCAAATACACAGTGTGCAACTTCAACACAGCTACATGGAACTACACTGTATAGGTTGTAGCTGCTATGGTAGAGGGCCAGTCACATGTCAGTCTTTTTTTTTTTTTTCAAATCTGGAAACAAAAGGTAATGCAGGACTTATTTGGCTTGCAGAAGTTTTAAGGGTTGCGCAATGTATATTTTGTGCAGATGAGTTATCAGAAGATAACAGCAATTATGTATTTTATTGGCTGTCAGCCAATACCAGAATGAGAGCTGATTATACAAAGCCAAACTGCAATGACTTAACAGGCACAGTATGTATATACTCGGTAGTATAATAGTAGGCAGTAGTATGTATGCACCAGGTCACAAAAAAATGCAGTACTTATTGTAATGTGCTGTCATCTTGTGTTATCCATCAATGAACCGTTATCTCTCTATGCTCTCTCAGTTCACATGACATATCTTCCATTATGCTGAGGATTGTGGGTCAAAGCCAGGACATTCCGATTTGCATACTGCAAAACGTGACCAGTTGCAGTAGCACAACCTGGTATTTATAGCATACTGTATCTGACATGTACTGTACTGAATGTTTTTGGGGTTTTTTCTGGCTTGAATATTAAGGTAGTATCAGTGCTGGAAACATTTAAAGTTTTGTTCTTGGGGTTTTGTGCTCAGACTTGACCTTATTCTTTGACACAATTAGCTTAAAAACTGGTTATTGAATTAGTTTTAAATTAAATTGTTAATGCTTTTACAACTCCCACATTGTCTTAAAGGTGTTAAAACTGTCTATACTCTGCACAGACTATTAATGGAAGTCGGAAGTTTCACCTACACTTGATCCATTTGGGTGTGAATGAGGATGAGTTAGTGTTGGTCTGTCGGTGTGTATTGACGACTGAGGCATTGTTCGACTTTTTCTCTCAAAATGTTGGCCAGACTAACCAAACCTATCTGTGCTTTCTGCCTGTCCCTGCAGGTTTGAATGAGTGACGTTGTGCCTCCCACAGCTCTCAGTGACGTCCAGCTCCGCTTCCTCTGCCACAATGACATAGAGAGTGTCAAGCTGCTCTGCGGTGATTGGTTCCCCATCGAGTAAGTGTCCTGTTCGTGAGTGTACCAGTGATGGCATCTGTCATCTTTCAAAGCAATCCCTGAGCATGTTTTTGAGCAAATCAATGAAACCCAAGAAACATTACAGCTCCATTCTGTATTAAGCAAATGCAAGTTTGAATTCATTCAATGTCAACTGTATATTCATGCAATATATACCAATAGCTATAACATGAAGACCTCTGACAGTTGAAGTGAATAATACTGATCACCTCGCAACAGTGTTAAGTTTTAGATGGAGAGATCTACTTGGCTTTTATCAGATGAGACACACTCACATGACCTTTGGGGTGTGTACCTGCGGTCCGGAGTTGTCTGGCACCAACTAGCTTGCCAGCAGCCCATCCTTTTTTAGAATAAAAATTAAAAATGACCATATTCTGCAATGCTTGAGTAATTTTATTGTGACCTTGGCCATTTCTGTGTTAGGAAATTACTTTCTTTCTCAAATCTTGGAATATTTCTCTTCTATACAGTGCCACTATTGTGTGGTGGCCCCTTGTTTGATGATTGATCCGACTCATCTGTTCTGCAATTCCTGATAATTATAGTTTCATTAAGTTTTACACATTCATCAGTGTGTACTCATTTTTTTTGTACTGACAAATCTCATTTACAACCAACAAAACAGATTTGTAGGAATATTTTATAGTAAAAGCTCTCATAGAAAGTATTAACTCCAGAAGGAGACGTGGTTCCCTTAGAAATCTGTTGGGCTGTGGTCAGTTACGCTGAACACTGTATATACACGCATTTAACACTTGTTAAATGTGCTAACACTTAACACAGTTGTGCAGTCAGGAAGCCGATTATTGGCTAACAGATGGCTTTGTGGCATTTCAATGCAGGTACCCAGACTCATGGTATCAGGATATCACCTCCAACAAGAAATTCTTCTCCCTCGCTGCCACCTTCAGAGGAGGCATCGTGGGAATGATTGTGGCCGAGATCAAAGGCCGGACTAAAGTACACAAAGAGGTACAATATTCGGTTCAGTTACGCCATCGTCACAGACTTCATGCTGAACTAAGTGGCGATGTTGTGAATGTGCTAATGTTTCAGTATATTCACTTGGCTTGAACCAAATAAATTATAAATGGTCCTGTATTTATGTATTTTCAGTGTCAAAATTCAGCTTAACTGCATGTTAAGAGAGCCCCATAAAGGAAGGACAGCAGCTAATTTGTCTTTTTAATTATGTAAATACAATTAAGTTTTTCTTTCATTTGTCTTTGAGAAGAGTAATTTTAATTAAATTTGAGCATTAACCCCGTGTCGATGTACTTCAGAGATGGGCTTCAGTGAAAATTGTCATAGTGATGACTACATAAATTGGTGGTAGAACATTAATGGAAAAAATTAAAGTTGTGCCTTAAAACATAACCAGGCTTGGCTGATTTACAGCAACAAAAAACTGGATCACAGAATTTATTCAGTTGGCCTAGTATCAGAAATCAGTTTTTCTCACTTCATGCTATAGTTTTTAATAGCTTATCACTAAGTGATTGAAGTGCCTGCTGTAAAAAGTATTTTTCTTTAGAGGAGTATTTGCATGTTTGGAATTTGCCTTCCTTGTGGGTAATTTGCCCCTGCAAAGATGAAGACTGTATGCTCAGAGGGTACATAATGAGCATGCTCAGAGACATCAAATTAGCAAACATAATGTAGCAAATGTAATGCCGTTCTGTTTATGTTGGTGTTAGGATGGAGACATCCTGGCCTCCAGTTTCCCTGTGGACACGCAGGTAGCCTATATCCTCAGCCTGGGAGTGGTCAAAGAGTTCAGGAAGCATGGCATAGGTACCGCTCCTCTTCCCCACTAGCTCTCACACACAAACAAGACATGCCTTGCGCAAATGCCCTAATGTTTAACTGTCACCACCCCAAGCCATAAAACGTTCTTTACCCTAAGCTAGAGTTTGACTGTGAGGAGGACCTGGAGAGAGAGAGAAAGATGAAGAATAGACAGTGCAGTAGGTGAAAACAAATGTTTGTTGATGTTATGGAAATCCAAGAATTGCCACCATGCAGCATGTTTCAAATATCAGTCATAGCAATATGAACACAGATATGATGATGCACTTTATGGGAATAACATAATGTCACATATCTGGTCATGAATTAAAAAGTCAAATATCCACTCAGAAATCATAGGAAAAAAATTACTTATAACTCAAGTACCTGGCTGATCATGTCCCAGCTTTCATTAGCATCTTAAGTTTTCCACATTGGTTAGTGTACACCCTGCATCACAAGGAGGAATGGTAATAGTTCACAATTTATGACCTGTGAACTACTTTAATGTTTAACAGCGCAAGCTTGTGATAATGACATGTAGGTAACAAACATACACTGATCAGCCACAGCAGTAAAACCATTCTCCACTTGTCAGTGGTTGTAACGTTGTGACTGATCTGTGTATAAGTAATGTTTGTGTAGGTTCTAAGTCATCCAGGTTGGGGTAGTCATAAGTGCTTCAGTTGAAGGCATCTGGACATTTTTTGGTTTTGAAGACGTTTCACCTCTCATCCGAAAGGCTTCTTCAGTTCTAAACATTTGGTGGGGAATCCCCAGTATTTTTCACCTCTGGTAGGGTCATTACTCCTTGGAGGTGTTCACCTGTGTCGTTGACCCTCTCTGTGTATGCATATCAGGGTCCAAAGTGAGGTGTAGTTCATTATTGAGTCATTTTGAGGTGTGACTCATTAAAGAGCCCCCTAACATTCATGTGGGTTGTTTTAGTCGCATGACTCCAAGTATGATTCGTTAATGAGTCGTTACCTTGCTTTGCCATCATGTGAGTCGTTAGGGTCACATGAGGTAAGTTTTGAAGGAGGTTTAAAATGCCTGGGAAGGGATGTCAGGATGTAATGTAATACTAACAATAATGTCCTTCAAAGACCGATCAATAATTTCTTTTATGAATGTAAAATCACTGCCCTCACTGATGGCATCCTCATGGCCACCCTCAGGCTCCCTACTGCTGGACAGTTTGAAGGAGCACATCTCAACGACAGCTCAAGACCACTGTAAGGCAATCTACCTGCACGTCCTCACCACCAACAACATTGCAATCAACTTCTATGAGAACAGGGACTTCAGGCAGCACCATTACCTGCCCTATTACTACTCCATACGAGGTGTCCTCAAAGACGGATTCACATACGTGCTCTACATCAATGGGGGTCATCCACCCTGGACAATATTATATCCTTTATATCATCTAGCAGTGTTTTTATATTTCAATTTTAACATTGGACCACTAGAATCTACTGCAGCTTCATTAGAGGAGCTGCAATGGCCAGGATTTTCGGCATTAAAACTATTTCCCACAGTGCAATGCGAAAATGTTTGTTTCTCCCACACCTTTGCACACCATAGTGCCTTGTTACAATTTCTCAGTTAAAAGTTAAACCTAAAATATGGAACATGTTAATTCCGAGGAGACAGCATTAGCGAATAATAATGCATTTGTAAAAAAAAAAATGTTTTATTTGAATTAAATACATTTAACAATTAGAATTTCCTAAGCTCATTTTCATTTCATGAATGTTTTAAGCATTTTCATTTGTCTCGTTTTCTACTGAGTCTGGGTCGCAGGACCACCAGTCTGAGCAGGAAAACCCAGACGCTTCCATCCCTGGCTACTTCCACTAACTCCTCTGGGGGGACACCAAGGCATTCCCACGCCAGCATAGAGATGTAATCTCTATAGTGTGTCCTGGTTCCATCCCTAGGTCTCCTGGATGGGCATGCCCAAACATCTCCTGGGGAGATGTCTTAGAGGCATCTGCCTGCATGAATGTTCTGCAGATTAATATATTAATAAGAAACAATTGAATCAGTTTTTTGTTGTTTTTTTTTTTTATTATTATTTTAATATCCGTGCAAATGTTTTGGGCAAAAATCCATACTTGGTGTGAAAAGGCTTTGAAACTTACAAACATTTTCTTTAACGTCCCGTCTCACTGACTACATTCAGCACATTGGTTCAACCATAGCCAGTCTGAGCCCCTGCTCCATCCCTCAGAGGCTCTACCGACAGGCCCAGTCCCTGTTGCGTTCTCTACTGCCCTGGTCCAACATCGCCTCCAAGACAGGCATACAGTACAGCAGAACAATGTGAAGCGACTTAGTGGGTGGTAGGTTTATTGATTGGAGCGTTGTAAACTTTCTGTCTATCCATCAGTAGTTGTCTGATTTTAAATTTTCTCATCTCTTCTTTTTTTTTTCTGAGGTGTGCAACTTCAGTTTCTCATCAGTCTTCCCCTGTGCACACTGAGATGTACACGCACACTCACGCTCTCCATGTGACACGGCTCTCCACACCCTGTGTTTGACACAGGACTCAGGTTCAAGTGGTGTTTGACCTTCCACGTGCTACAGTACTATTCTACAACTGTGGCATTGTTTGCACAAGATCTAGGTCTGCTGCTGTAGTTCTGGGCCCACATGTTCAACAGGTTTGTCACAATGCAACATTGAGTAAACAGTCGGTTTTGACACATTCAGATGTTCTTGTAAAACCATAGGATTTGAATTTTATTCAGTTCCGACACTATTCCATAGTCACTCTGATAACCAGTGTTTAGCCAGTTTTACCAAAGTGGAGCATTGTCAGGCCCACTTTCACTGCAGAGGACCTGGTTCACATAAACCTCGCTGACTGCCAACCCAGGTGGTAGTTTGTTGTGAAAGGACAACACATACACTGGGAGCCCTGCAGAGACTAAAGGTTCACCCCTGCCTTCTTTTTGTCTTCATCCTGTCCACCACTGTCACAGAGACTGTTTATACTGTTTGTATATTATATATACTACGCTAATATATACATTTCTTTCAATAAGTGTGTCTATTCTATGCTGTCAGTATAGGCCTAGTTGGAAGATAACCCACTCTGTCCCTTTTTTTTTTTTGGGTAGAGACTGAATCCAAAATCGATTCCAGTTTGTAATATAGAGACTTGTGAACAAGTTCAATTTAACTGGACTGTGAATCTAGCCATGTAAGTTCTGGAGTAGAATAAGCAGCAAAACTTTCAGGCACAATGTAAATGTCAACGGGAGTGTCCAGAAAGGATTCTTCCCTTTTGAAAATTCAGAATATGCCTGATTTTTTTTTTTTGTGCAGTTGTTGAAGACTACTGGTGACATCAATGCACACACACATATGAGCATGTTCTAATAAGTTACTCTACTCCCTGCAACGCAAAGTTTATGGACACCTCTGACATTGTGCATTGGTGTTTAAAAGGTCTTACATAATGTGTTGTATCCAAATATGCCCAGGGTGTCTTAGATACAGAAGGGTTGGTAGTGGCTTGGGGTCCTTATTTTAGAGGTTTTAAATGTCTGTCTGTTCTATGGCTGTAAAAGTACTGCTAATGTAGTGAAACATCTTTTTTGTTTGTCCAGATTTTAAAAAATATGGCTCAGATTAGATTTTCTGTGTTGGCCTGTAGAGGAAATAAGAAAAAAAAACACATGCCCACAAACACATATCATACACCTTGTGTGTGTGTGTGTATGCACACAGGGTCAGAAATTTGCATCCAGTGAGTGCCAAGTGTTTGTCTATACCTGTCAGTGGAAGACAAATAAGTAAAGTTCACCCAGAATGTTGGCTGGAAAATTTGTATTTTCTCCTTTTGCTTTCCGTTGCACTTCATGGTGAATCACAAACCTAATCCATTGTATCAGCACGTAAAGCTTAGATTCTATAATGATGACACATAACTAAGGAAGGTTTAGGGCAATTATGTGAAAAATGGTGAATTTTGGTCAGCGTACAAGCTCTGGGCAGGTGGCTAAAAAATTGACATTGTGTATGCAATAAACTTTTCATTTTTGACTGATTAAATGTAACCCCTGCTGTATGACTATTTTACATTTTTGAATCATGTTTATGTCATGTTGCAGTTGCTTCATTCCCAATATGGTATAATATGTCACTTTCATTAGTTTGGAATGACTTGAGACGGACTGGATTTTAAAGGTGTCAATGCATATCAAAGCAGCAACTAACATGTCTTCATTTTTATGACCATGATTCTGAACAATGTCAGGACACTGTGTCAAACTTAAATAAAACAGAAAAGGATAACCTTTTTTGACATATACACAATGTAAAACAGTATATAGACAATATGCTTAATGTTTGGCCTCATTAGTTTCACCAATTTTTGTAAATGTATTCTTATTCTAAGTCTAATGGCAGCAATATGTTTAAAACAAAAGGGGACAGGGGCAACAAAAGACTGGGGAAATTGTGGAATGCTGCAAGAGCAGCTGATTGGAACATTCCACAGGTAAACATTGGTAACAACAGGTGATGGTATCATGATTTGGTAAGATAGGCTCAGTCGTTCACTTTGTCAAACACTGTATGAAAGGACACTTTGTGAACTGTTTTTGGTCAACAGTTTTTCCAAATTACTCAGCTTTTATTTATATTTTGCACAGCGTCTGAACTTCAGGACTGTAGTACATATGTTTTTGGTGTACTTTAAGTTCCCATAATGCACCTTGATAATATCTTTGACTCATTCCGACTGGTAAATTCCAAAAGGAACAATCTCACAAGATCAAAGCAGCTGCAGTTTTGCAAGCTAGGCCCTGCAGTTGCTCTCTTTATGCACCCATCATGCCCGGGATCCATCAAGACCCCGGGCATGATGGGGAATACCTGGCTGTCACATGATCAAAGAGCTGATTGCTTTAAATGTTGATTTAACAATATGTTTTTATAGAAACTTTTCATTTTTTGTTGATTTTAATTTTTCTTTGATTAAAAAAAAATCTGTTAACAGAATACATGCTGTGTAGTAATTGTGTTGTTTAGTATCAGGAAGATTAAACAAATAAAACTGCATACAATATACCAATTTAGTAGTCTATTGTGTATGAACATTGGGTAGTGAGATGTGAAGCATTGACAATCTGACCGATCAGTAACAAAAGCGATTGTTTGGTAATTCCTTTGACTCTTGAAGGAGACCACTGGGATTTTTCAACCTAAGCCCTATTTCCTTGTCTTTTAGGGTCTAAAATCTACAAAAAACATAAATTCTTTCATGCTGCAGTAAACGGCTAAATAATCATTACTTAGACATTATTTCGGAATAAATGTACACAAATGAGTTGTATCTAGGGTGCATTGTCAGCAACTACAAGGAAAGAAAGGTCTGTGCAAACATACATTTTATATAGTATCTTTACAGTTATTGAGTCAAAAAGACATGGACTGTTGTTTCACTGGAGGTATTTGTTCTATGTTACCAGACACTTGAAAAATCATTTTGAGCGTAGTTAGTGGTGACAAAAAGCAATTAACTTCCAATGTTTTTATTTGCCCATTTCCATTGCATTGTATATTATGGTAAATGGTCCTACTGACTGAACTGCTTACTGAAATAGTTTTCTAAGACAGGTTTCTTAGGATTTATGTTTTGTGACATCGTAGAGTCTACAAGCCCAGGTATTCTGTCTTATTTTGAAAAATATTTGGAGTTTTCCTGTAACGTTTTCTGTTGTAAAATGGAGGTTGAAATATGAACTCAAATAAGAGCCAGTTTAAAACATTTCGATAGGCGTCTTTGTCACGAAACTGTTGAAGACTGTATAATAAATGACTTATGGGGCTTGACCTTTTAATAAATCTAAATCAGATCTGACAGGATGTGCATTTTTCTCTCACTCGCTGTGTGGCCTGGCAGCAGAGGGCTGTTGGAAACTGTCCGATTTGAACTGACTATAACCCTGATGATGTAATCAGATCTATGACCTCCATCAGACTCAGGCTGAATAGTGCTTCTCATGTTTAGTAGGTGGATGTTTGTGTGTAAAACTGGTGGGCTGCGACTTTAAATATAGAAAAGGTTTCTTGTGTCCCTAAAATATGGCATTCATAGGCAGAATGGTAACATATAGCATCCTGTCAAAAGATTGTTTCTAATTACTGAAATACAAACATCATTTGGGCAACATATGACTGACCAAGAAGAGACTGATAATGAATTTAAATCATTTTACTGTCACTTATGTTCTTCAGGGTCAAGACAGGATCCTGCGACTGTTAATGACTTCCTTAATTAACTTAATATTCCCACATTAGATGTACTGTAGATCATAAAACCCTCCTTGACAAGTTAATTTTGCTTGAAGAAGTAAATCTGGCAATAAAGAGTATATAGGGTTCTAAAGCGCCAGGACCTGACAGTCTCTTCTTAAAGTTTTACAAAAGATTTATAAAATTACTCTCACCCTTGCTGCTTGATATTCTTAATGAAACATTTAAACTTAGGACTCTCCCCCCAACCTTCTATCAAGCCACAGCCTCTCTTGCTGAAGGAGAATAAAGACTCAGCTTCTTACACATCCATCAGTGTTTTTGATGTTGACACAAAACTATTGTCTAGCACATTCGCTTCTAATTTGTATTGTATAATCTTCGCAAATGCAGATTATACAATATTATGTATTCCTCAGAAGACCCAGAAGTTCATCTTCTACTTGACGTTCCAGATCAACATATATTTCCTTGCAGCATGGGACGAGGCTGCCCCATTTCCCTCTTTATATTTGCACTCGCTATTGAACCATTGGCGATCGCCTTGCATTGTTTAGATGGTTATGATGGCATTTTTAGAGGGACTGGGGAGTATAAAGTTCCGTAATAAGCAGACGATTTATTGTTATATGTTACACGCCCAACTAAATCTATACTTAATATTATGTTAGTTCTGAAGGAATATGGTAGGGTCTCTGGCTGAACCCCATGGCACAGATGGTCTCATCTCCCTTGTTTCATTAGCAAGCAGAACGAAAATTGTCAAGATCAATACACTTCAAAACTTCTTGTTTTTTTTTTTATTTAAGTCTATCCCAATACTTACAATACATACTGCTCCTCCGCGTTGAGAGGAGCCAGTTGAGGTGGTTCGGGCATCTGGTCAGGATGCCTCCTGGATGTCTCCCGGGTTTCGAGCATTGCCCATCAGGGAGGAGACCTTGGGTTAGACCAAGGACACGCTGGAGAGATTATATCTCTTGGCTGGCTTGGGAACGTCTTGACGAAACAAAACGAAACAAAAACAATACTTATCATTTAATGGTTTAGAATGAGAAAAGCTTTTCAGCAAAGGCCAAAATCCTGTGGGGGTATTGTTATTGGGCCTATAATATCCATGCCCTTTCTTTCTGGGTCCAGCCCTTCAAATTTGACAGAGATCCAGCCTGGTTGCAAGTGGAATATGCTGCATGTGGCCCCACTTCCTCAGCTGCTCTGATCTTTCCTTTACTACCTTTGTTCTTTATCTATATAAAAGATGACCCAATTGTCCCAGTCCCTTAAAATATGGCCAACAATAAGGCATCAGCCTAGTTGGCAAAGAGGCTCTTTTCTCACCCCTCTGTCCTCCAAACATTATAATACTTCATTTGAGTTATGGTAAGTAAGTGTAATACCGTTTATATTGATAGGAAATTCCCATCTTTTTAACAACTTTTTGTCAAATTTCTTCTACCATAAACCATTTTTTTTCCCGATTTCTTGAAACGCATAATTTTATTAAATCACATTCATCCTCTATTCCTATATTACCTGATAATACTCCAATGGATTTTTCATTTCCTGTCAACCTTTCTGCTAAAGGAGTAAAATCCTCTATATATGAATAATTATTTAATTTGCAGAAGAAATCTCTTGCTGTTTTAAAATCTGCTTGGAAAAGTGATATGGGTTGAGATATCTTGGGGGATCTGTGGCAGGATGTTTTCATAAACATACACAAAACATCAACTGGCATTGGGTATAGGCTGATGTAGATGCTATTTGTGACCGCTGTAGGCTACGTCCTGTAACATTAGGACACATGTTTTGGTCCTACACTAAACAAGAGATGTCATATAGCATTTAAATCTTGAGAAGATCAGTTTCACACTTGATGGTTCAATTGACAAATTTGACAAAATTCGGTGTTTCTTTCTCACCTGTGCAGATTACTCTAGATCAAAGAACTGATGGATAGTTGGTAATTTGATAGTTATTTTCATGGTTAGGTTCTGCTCTTGACAAGTTGATTACCCCCCCTTTTTTTCTATGTTTACACAAAAGGTTTGGAAAAAAACTTACCTCTTGCTTATTTATTTGTGACAAAATAAAAAAATTATTACAATTTAAAAAAGAATGTTTAACTTCTAAGGAACATAAGAACAATAGATTGTCGCATTAAAGAGGCTTCAGGAACATATTTTTTGTGCTTATGATGTGGTTTCATTCCTCTTTAGAACAATGAAGAAGCAGGCTTTTGTTGCCGATAATTCAGTAGCAGTTTGCTGGTGTCTTTGCTGCTGTTTTTGTTGTTATTTAGCTGTTATTTAGCCCCCTAATGTTCTGTCAGGGACAGTAAGGGGTGTGTGTTTATGACTCAGGACTACAGCACTCAAACCTTTGAGCCTCCTGTAATGTCACCAGACTAGCCTGGAGAGAAAGAACACACCTATAGATTTTCCAACCCATACTTTAAACTTAAGATATTAAATACATAACAGATACACCTCCAAAATTGGTTATCTGCAAAGAAAAGAAAATGATTATGTCTATTTTTGTTGGTAAATCGTAAGTAAAATGTTCAATTACACTTATTTCTAAATCAGTTGAAGAGTGGTATCAAAGATTTCCTGACAAAGTCCACAACATTTTCATGGGCTACAGTTTTGGAGCTAAGTTTGTTTCATCAAATTACACACAGTTTATCATAACCATAAAGCACACAGAGAAACTAGAAAAAACTGTATTTCCTTACGAAATGTGTGTGGATGATTATTGCTGAAATAAAGCTGCAGAAGACACTTGATAATGAAAAATGATAATGATAATAAATAAGTAAATAAGTAAAAATAAATAAGTAAATCACAGGGTGCAGCAGCAACATAGGGACAAAATAGGGGGGGAAATGAGAATGTGTTATCAAATAAAAACCCCAGAAAAGCTAAATAATTCAAAAAGCATTAAAGGTAGAATAAAAGAAAAATACACCGGCACATGTCCTTAAAGAGTTGAACATTTTGATAGTTGAAAAAATGTGGAAGCGTGCGGCAGAATAGGAAAAATAAAAAAAATAAAGAGCAGAATAACAATAGTACCACACTAATAATAGGTACGGGGAATGTTTTTTTCAGGTCGCATTACTGTGTCAGTTACGGTAAAGGGCTCACTAGTGACATCACTGCGAGTCCAACCACGCCCACTCAGATGTCCAGAGAGAGAGAGAGAGAGAGAGAGAGAGAGAGAGAGAGAGCGTAGGAAAAGAAAACACTCTCTCTGCTCTGGCTCCTCCGAACCTAACCTCAACGCCGATCGGAGTAGACAGGACATTCGCGCCCGAACTCCGCTCAGTTTGATATTTGTTCGCGTTCTGTCGCTCGAGAATATCCAGAAGTCGAAGAAAACAAGGTGAGTTTTTACTCGAACATCCACAAACAACAGGGACAAAGTGTCAGTTTTTGTTTTGTTTTTTTTTTTTTTCCCTCCGAACTCCACATACTGTAGGTCCCACCTCAGGTAGCCGAGTGCATTTTTTAAGCTAGCCCTCTTGTGTTAAGTTACAGTCCGTAAAACTATAAGTTATGTAATGTATGTTGTAAAGTATGTTTCAAAGTCGAATATTGCCTCTCATTGATTTCGCGTTCCGAGACCAGGCAAGTGAACGTTTTCAAGGTTTCCTGTAGCACTAAACAAGAGGACTTCAACCAACAACATTAAGACTGTGTGTGTGTACACATTCCGTTGTATCCAATTACCTTTGCACACAAGTGAGCTGATGCTGTGTGTGAAAAAGCTTTCAATCGTGGACCCGAAAACGTTTTGTCTCATTCAGGGGTTAATGAAGCACTGAGAGCTGTAGGATGTTGCAAGTGTTTTTCAGAAGGTTATTATATCGTATGTGTGTGTGTGTGTGTGCAGTAATTACGGACCTGTTGCTGGTTGAAACAAAAAGCTAATGAGGTGGTGGACATCCCATGCATGTGGGTTTGTTTGTGTGTGTTTAGTGCTCTGAGGAAAGCTCATGACTGGGTATTAGCCACAATGTGGCTG
>KV751337.1:4276049-4290211 GCA_001698575.1 Mola mola
ATCTGCACACAGATTTGAGACAGATTTTTAGCTCTGTTCTGCACTTTATCGGGCTACTTCTTTTCTGTCAGACATGACCCACTATGTCTAAACCAGGTCACTGTTGTATACCCACATGCTTGTTATTGCATGTTTTAGCTTGTCCAGGGGCTGACAAGACTTTAAGTGAAGATGGCGCTCATACACGCTAAATGAAATCTAAAGTTGCACTGATTTCAGGCATTCAGTGCACTTCTCAGCTCATTTACATGAAGGATATCACAAATGTAGACATTTAAAACATTTCCAAGTCCTTTCAAGTGTTCTTTGATATCCAAAAAGTAGTTTTAACAATTCAAAATAGACACAAGTGGCATAAAATAGTAGTTTTGTATAAGTGTTTGAAAGTCCCCATGTACAAATTCATACATCATAAATTCATAAATGGTGTGGATCGAATCTGATCTCACAGTCAACAGAGCACTGCAACCTGGACACATCCCATGCTAAGAAGTAGGGCTGCATAATTAATCGCAAAGTATTTTCAATATGCAAATTGCCAGAACTGTAAGTACTGTAGTGGTGCAGAGATATTTGTTCTCCAAATTTAAGAAGATGTCATATCATCACCATGATATTAAGAGTTTCTTCAATGAAAATCAAAATTGGGATGCAAGCATTTTAGTTTTTCACTGACTGTTAATTGTGTCCGGTCTCAAAATAATCACATTTTGCTTTTTGATCATATGGTGCAGCATTACTAGGAAAACTGCTGAAGGCATACTAAATGTATAGAATGTACTGTGTACTAATCTTTACAGTCCACAAATAGAGGGTTTTTAATTGCATAGTGTAATTCAACAATAGTGTGGAGCAGCAAATTGCTGATTGTGCCTTCTATTCTACAGTATAAACCTGCTTACCATTATCAAGTATGGATGGAGTTAGAATAGCTCCAGTGTTGCCAACTAAAAGCTATGTAAGGATTCAGACTGAAAACAGACCTGCACTAAATCAACACATGGGGCTGCTCTGGTGGTGGCTTGTTAACCCAGCTGCCACTAAGACAGTTAGAAGCGAGTCAAGGTGTTAAGATGGAGAAACAGATAATGAGACAGCAAAATAAGGAACATCTTAAATCTAGCTCCTTTTTAAACCCATAAAAATAGGTGTTATTCATTCTCCTGTTTAGCTACTCAGACACTCTCAGCCATATCTGTACAGCAGATGTTTATGTGCTGGCAGTTGTAAGTGTCCTTACTGAACTGAGATAATATTAAAAAATATTAAAAAATACAGTGCTACATAATTTGTGATGACATGTGGAGTAGTGCTGGCAATTTATCTTTGCAAGTTAAGATGTATGTTTCATATTCTGTAAGCAGTAATGTGAGTTCATGCATCCCATGTCAGGACACTCATTTGCTATAGGACATTACATGACACAGCAAAAATTAAGTTGCGGTCTTGGCACTGTTATGAGGCCAAAGGCACATGGGCTGCAAAGCACCGGCCTCATTTTTGTGCCCTCTGTCATAAATTGTAGTTTATGGAACGTCCACTGTGTTGTTAACTGAGCTTTTATGCCATTGTAAAGGGTCACATTGTTTTTATGCCCATGCAGCTGTGAAGTGAAGAGATGGAGCTTCTTGTGAATGTCATCCTTGCCGTTGTGCAATATGATCTGCTGTAATGGTCCCCTGTAATCTCTGACTGAAGGCAATAAAGCAGTAAGAGAGAGAGTAAGTGTTGTGTGTTTGTGCAGAAGGTGAACCCACTGCACCGTAAAAGAGACAACTTGTGAATGGCAGATTGTAGAGAACATATGAAGGAGACACAGGATAAAAGGGAGTAAGGCAATTCTGTTACACCATGTACATGTGCATGATTGTGTGTGTTGACATGCACAGGTTTATTTGTCACCGATGATTGAGGGGGAAATTCCGCCCTGAAATATGACTGTAATGGCTTCTGGAGGCTTTTCTCTACTTCAGTTAAGGTTCATGTGAGTTTGAAGAGACATCATCAAACAAGGTTGAACTTTGCCAATCCTGTGCTGTAATGTGATCGTTAAACCCATAAACGTACCGCCTCTGGACAAGCCACAGCAGTCTCAATGGGAGTAACATGCAGTTTATCAATAATGCCGAGCATGTGTTTTGTTTTGGCTACAGATGCCCATTGCTGAGTAGCTGAGTTGGAAGTATTAGGACTGGCCAACATGTTAATGTTGCCCTTGTAAAATTACATTCATTTTTGCAAATTCATTGTTTCCCCACAGGGCTACGGTGGCTAGACTTTTGATCGGCCTTAGCCATGGATTAAACCTTAAAAAACTAATTTCTGTTTCTTAAAATTCTATATTTAATTTTTTGATAAAATCCCTATGTGGCCATAAAATCTCTTAGATGTATTTCTACACCTTTTCCTCATCTAAGTTGTGGCGTTCTATGAATGTGCTAGTTTAGCCCTACCTCATCTCCGCTCACGATTCCACCCCTCTCCTGCAGCCAGATTGAGTCAGAGTTTAACCTCATCTTCCGACTTTTAAACTAGTCTACTATATGCTGCACATTGGCAAGCTTAAACACTGGAGTAATTCAGCCACGTATGTTTGAATCAGACAGGGTTTCCCAGAAAGAAGAACAAGAGGTGATTGTACAAGGTCACCCACAAATTGATGCTTCAGAATGGTGTTTTTACAACGTTAAGCCCCACCCCCACAAATTGTCAGGAGTAATTATTCAATCTTGAATCTTGCCTGCCTGGTACCATTTTTGTGGTGCTCAACCAAAGCCCTTGTACTTCAGAAAGTTAAATACCCGAATGTAAAAATCAAGCACACATATAGCTCTTCAAAAAAATCTCAGTTTCATCAGTTTATTCTGGCCTTGTCACAAAAACATACATTTTCGGCCTTCTCAACCTCATTGCGGCCTTCATCTGAGCATATCAGAATTAGTACCGTAGCTTTCCTACGTAGGACCTGAGCTGGTGTAAGTCATTATTTGGAGACTGTTGGTGGTGGATTGTAGAACGAAAAGTAGAAATCTCTGGCCGAGATAGTGACTGCTTATTGTTGGCATAATATGTGTCGTACTGCTACAATTTCCCCATGGGGATGAATAAAGTACTCTATCTATCTATCTAGTACATAAAGAATACCACATAGCCTTGTTAACAAAGTCAAAACATTGATTTGAGGTGGTCTTGAAGATACTAGAAAAAATGTTTCTGACTTTCATAAATAAATCTGATGCCCTTTAAGAACAAGATTAAGAGGCTGGTTCATAAATAACATAGACATGAATAAGAAATTGTTGAAAATATAAGATGTATAAAATTGAGTGTCAGCTCTGCTGCATGGTAGTACACCTATTCACTGTCTTTTATAGGTTTACAGTGTACACATAAACAGTTTTATTGATATCAAACCTGATAGCAATTAACTGTCACTGATTACTTCCCTTTTCCCTTGAACAGAGGGATGTCTTTTTTTCCTTCCCTCATTATTGCAAACATGACAATTGTTTTCATTGGAAGAAGAGGTGGGGGCTGTAGTAAGTGTTAAGGCCCGCCCATCGCTCAGATTGACTGTTGCTCAGGTCTAACATCTGCGCAATTGTAGCTCTAAATTTTACTACCTTTACAAGGTGTCGCATTATATCGTGGGAAAGAGGTTTTTCTTTGTGTACTTGTGCTAATATAGACTGGAGCCAAGTGACATGACACACACAGGATCAAGTTTCTTTGTGGGTCAGGTGTGTGGATTGCCATATTTATTTGTCATGCTGTTGCACATTGTGCAGCAGGTTAAGTATAGAAACCAACCCACACGTGATGATACGTTAATGGAGTCACTCATGTAGTACAGCAACGTAAACCGTATGGCTGTACTATACGGTTACTTCTGCCTACCTCAGGCTTGAGCTTCTTACTGTCATTACTACTGTCTCTTGTGAGTGCATCTCATTTTACCTCCCTGCACTGTGAGGTATAAGGTTTAACAACCATGACTGAGTCAACATTAAGAGGAATATAATGCAACTGATTCTAAGTCAGTTGTAAACTGTCATACCAGAGAGCTTTTCTCCCAGAGTTTCTCTGTAGAGCATATTTGATTGAATTTATATGAAAAATGCTCAAAACCAATCTATATAAATGGCTGCTGTAAAACTTTAAAACAAGGAAACAGGGGCACATAGCCCAAAAAATAATAAAAGGTGTTGGGGAGTGTCGCAATTAAACAAACCTTGGGAGAACCATGCATCAGGAAAGTAAGGATGTAAGAGGTCAGTCTGACCCTGGCTTGTCATCAGTCCCTGAAGGCAAAAGACAATGTTTTCACAACTCCTGGAGGAAGTGGCTGTGAACGGTGTTTTTCTGCCCATTCAAGCTCCAATTAGGAAAATTTAGTCTCAGTCTTGGCTAACATAATACTGAAGAGAAGAGAGGAGTTATTGTCTGCTGGTTCCAGTACCTGCTGGGAAACTCTGTTGGACATTGGTGTAACAAGTGCACCATTGAATAATGGATGAAGGGGTTATCTTTCCTTCTTCCTCCCAAACAGCATTATGTAAAGCAGTAACATTGCTCTGTTCATTCACAAGCTAAGTGAGCCAAATTACGATTTATGTTTTCATTAACCTAACATACTTCAGTATATGACACTTATTATGAAATGTCAAAGGTAAGTTGTTTTCCTGAAGGTCATTTCAGCATGGCTGGCTAGTTTTTTCGGATGGAGCCAAGTTAACACGTCATGCACTGGGTCAATTCTTGAGTGCAAGGCATGGTCTGTTGTGTTAATTTACTGATTATATCAATTTTGAAATCTAATGCTTTATGCATAGCTTACATTCCAACATTGTTTTTAAATTTGTAGTACATGTCTCTGTGGATCTAAATAAGCATTCTGCACAGCGGTGGAAAAAATGTAGATAACATTTTTTCATATGTTGTGATAAAATGTGAACATTAGTGGTTTGTTGTCTTGTCCAAGGAGAATTTCACTCACTGTTGGGAAAAACAATAAAGTCAATCTGTTTGTTTTAGCAGTTGAGCTGCAGTGATTAATTACTTATCTAATCATGACTAATCATTTTAGTCTTGTTGTTGTTGAGCAAAAATGTCACATTTGTTAATTCCACATTATTAAATGTCAGGATTTGCTCCTTTTTGTTTTGCTTTGACAGTAAATGAATGCAACTTTAGGGTTTTTAACTGAAATGTAATGAGCATTTTTCATAATTTTTATGATAGAATATAAATTAAATGATTATGATTAAACAATTTATTATGCAAATAAACGGCAGATTAATTGATGAACAAAATTTGTCAGTTTCAGCTCTACAAAGAAGGTAATGCTTTGGGTTTGTTTGTTTGTAGCAGCATGTCATACACAATTTTAGAGAAATCATCCTGATTTTTTTTTTTTCCCCTACTGGCAGTGACTTTTGGACCTTCAGTTTAACAAATAAAATCAGTGGGAATTTCTATAAATTTCCACAATAAAAGAAGCTACTTAGGGTTTGCCAGTTTGCCAGTCATATTGTCAAAAGAGATAAGCAACTTGTGCTCATCTATAGCTGAATAGCTCAGAAACACAAACAGAGCAGCATAAGTTTCAGGTCCAGTGGTCTTATTGCAGGCACAGAGCTCTGCCTTGGAGGATTTGGCTAGTGCGATGAAGTATTGTAATGGTTCTGTAAGAGCCCAGTTTGACTAATGCAGCGGGATACTATGTGATAAGAGCCATTGTTTCATTAGCTGAGGTATGGCTACCTAGACAAACCCAAACAAATGACAACCTCAGCGGCTAAAGCATTTCCTCTCTCTTGCAATTGCACTGGAGGAAACCTGTCTGCTTCCTTTTTCCTGCCGTGCCAGGAAGAGATGAACATGAGGTTGGGGTGTAACACTGTTTGGAGAGTGTCAGAGAAGTGAACATTAATACTAAAGTATCCTAGACTTTACTGTGAGTGTCAACAAGCGTAATTGTAATCCAACAAACAAGCGGATAGAGAATGGTTCCAAGTGTGAGAAACGACGCAAACTGGATGAAAGAAGAACATGCTAATTTACACTGTGAATTTCAGATGTCAGACAAAACTCTGGTTGAAGCTCAAAGAGGCTCACATTGCTCAAGTTTCTGTCACTTTAAGTGCACCAGCAATTATTATTCTGCTTTGTGTCATGTTGAATGAAAGGAGTTTGATTTCCATGAAATTAAAGATTATGTATAATATGGTCTGATCAAAAACCCTGCTTGGAATCCATGACGAAGCACTCTTATGAATAAAACATGTCTTTAAAATGCCTCTTTTGATTTGTATGTATGAAATGATGCATCCTCTTCATCCACTTAATTAAAGCATTTGAAAATTGATTTAAAATCTTAATCTTGAATCTGGCCTTTCATGTCCATTATATTTTGCACATGAAATATCCAACATTTAATGCAATTTTTTTGTTATGCTTAACATTGCTTACCCCATTCACCCTTACAATGGTGGATACAGTAGATATTTTGTTGTCCGTGACCAGTAAACAGACATGTTAATAAAATGTTGAGAAAAGTGTATATTAGCTATGTCAGCAGAAAATCTGAAAATCAGAAATCTGCTTGCCCAACATTAACTTTTCATTTAAATGGGTTGCCTCTTGCAAAAGACTATTTCAAACTGGTTTAAGATTAGTTTTTGCTTTCATTACTTGCCTTCCATGTAGCTCACATCTTTTGGCTCTCGCTTTACTGTCTGTCATGGTTCTTTTGTAGGTGTTCGAAGAAGTTAGGTGTGCCTCGGAAACCAGTCTGCTGCACAATTTGCATAATACTATTTTGTACTCCGCATCAGATATTTTGTTTCCAAAGTATAACCAAACAACAGCAGTAGTACCCTCTTGTAGCGACGAGTTTGTCTTTGTTTTGTCTTGTTTCAGTTTGGGCTGTGTCTTTTTCTGGCTTGGATTATTGTGGGGAATTTCTGTGTCTTGTTCCTCCAAGTCTGTTACTTAAGGCTGAGTGTAGCAACCATAAAGCAGGAGCTGAATGTTGTAAAAAGCTACAGAAGTCAGTTTGCAGCCACCACTTTGAAAGAATAGTGATATTAATGATAGATGTACATTTTCTCTCCCCATGATTTGCATCATCATATTGCCAAGCACGCAGATGGTGCAGTTCATCAGAGAACTGTGCAGACATTGAGGTGACACCTGTTGTCTGTCTTTATTTTTGATTGAGATACAAACCATCACAGTTCTGGTGAGTTTAAGTTTGTTCATTTAATTCGAATGAAGTGTGTGATGTAATTAGGTAATAAGGCAAATGAGCGCTGGTTAGATAGGTTCAAGAGAGGAACTTGAATTCAAAATTTGTAAATTGTATTTTTCTGTTTAGAAAAGAAAATTGATGTAAGAATTTTCTTGGTTGCTATCCTGTGAGTTTTATTTACTCAAATTGTGAAAATGGTATGCTAAGTTCAGCAGATGCCATAATGCAAATATTTGAGCAAGGGTGTGCATTTAACTAATCGCATTCATTGGTGTATCATGATGAAGAGAGGCAGAAAAGTTGACATCAAATTCTGCACAAGAAAACAATTTTAATTTCATGTAGACATGAAAAGCATTTAGACCTTAAGGCAAAAATAAAGACATGAACACAGATCACTTTAATTTGAGACATTTTCAGAAAGACCCTGATTTGGTTGCTTCTGTAATTGTATTGTCTAAGTGTTAAAGACCTGAATGTGTTCTATCATACCCAGTCTGTGGCTCTTCTGGGTCTATGTGACACTATGTTGGCATTCTTTATATGTACTTGTTGCATGAATGAGGTTGACTTTACCAGAAGTGAAGTAACTGGCCATAGAAGAAGTTTCTAGTAGAATAATGGTAGACAGTATTTTTTCTTTGGGACAAACAAACTTGATAAAGACTATGCCTTACACAAGAGCTGTTTGGTGAAAGTAAAGTACACTGGCAACACGACAAATGGGCAACACCATAAACGCTACTACCCACGTCTCATTATTCAGAAAGCAGCTAACGCTAAAGTTGGAAGTCAACCTGCTGTAACGAATGCAATGTTTTGAGTAAAGTTTCCTTACTTGTCCCTGAGGGCTGCCAGTTTACAAAGTGTGTCATTGGGTTTATTTGCAAGGACCTCAGCCCATGCAGTGTTGTCGAAAATGCAAGTCACAAAGACTGGAAACAAAGGTACGAAAACCCAATCAGCCAGTATCAGAATATCAATAAACAATTAATTATGAGCAAATATTTATTCATGAGCTTTAAAAGCGCATTAAATTTCGAAAGAGCTGGAACACAGTTTTCATGGACGGCACATGCAGATGGACACAACACCTGGATTGCTCAGGGAACGAAGGTGGCAGCGATTCACACTGACAGCCTTCAGGGAGCGAATGCATGATTGAAAAATGGGAGGTGCTGCACTGATGCGCATCAGAGGGTGAGTCATCAGATTCCAGGATCAGACACATCTCTCGTTACACACATTACATTTGGCCTTGTACACCATGCACACACCCACCCACCCATGCTGACTTCAAGCAAAGAACTCAATATAATGGGCTGTCTGTGCTTAACATTAACATTTACATTTACCGGTGATGTTAGTTATACTAATTAAGGGTCTGTTCTATTCAGGTCAAATAAAATCTGGACCTGAAAGTAATTTCATTAATTAAAACTAATTATCTGCTGATGATGTCAAAATGTCCCCCATTGAAAAAGGTCTATGCAGTCGAGGTTATTAAAATGAAAATAATAATGAAATTTAAAAAAAAAACCTAAGTGAAAGTATCACATAATTCAGTATCAGAGCCTTTTGAACTTTCATATTGCAAGAAGCTACAACATTAATCCTTGTTGGCCTGTTGCTTTACATTCCACATTTATTAAACACCACTCATGAAAGAATGCAGTTCAGTTGATGTCGCTTAAGTCGTTGACACTGTATCATTGTGTAGATGAATATATATTTAATGAAAGTCAACAGCCTTTAGGGGAATCCAGCTCAGATGGGTGTTCACACAGCTGCAGAGTCTTGAGAGTAGTGTAAAGCTGTAAACGTTAAGGTAAAATTATGTAACCTGGTGTTTGGACACAGACTGCTTTGAATTTATCCCGTGTAGAAAGTTGTCGCCCATGGGAAAAATGTTTCACTGCAGAATAAAACTCCTCCAACGTGTAATTACAGAAGAGCTTCATGCCTCTTGCTCTTACATCTTGTGTTTCGTCATTTTCAGCTTTCTTTCCTTACATTGCCCCTGTATCATCTCGTCCTTGTTGACATTTCATCTGTCTCTTTTCGTCTGGCAAAACACAGAACCGGGTGAACGTGTGAGAGATGGCTGGGGGGAAAGGCAGCGACCAGGGTGATTGTGTTGAAGTTTCAGTTACCCACACTATCATCCTGTTCCCTTCCCTCAAAGTTATTTTCATCACTTTAACACACTATGATGTGTCCTTTTTGGGTTTTTTTTTAAAATACTAACATTTCTGGACTGCAATGGTGTGACCTCGTGTTTGAAAGCGTGCACCCTCAGCAGATAGTCAGTTTGGCAATTACTGGCGTTTTGTCTCTCATTAGGGTTTACTGTTTCAGATTGTGGCTGTAACAGGCTTTATTTCTGATTCTTTTTCATTTTATTTATATCCTAATAAACAGTGCTTGTTTGGAGCTGCCGCTCCTGTGTGTGGCTGAATGTTGTCATAAAAGCACAAATTGAATTGTAAAATGTAGCTCAATTGAATTTGTCACATTTTGCACACTTATTCTGTAGGATAGCCTGGTTCTGTCCAGAGGTAGCCACTTTTCCCACCCAAGTAATAGTGTAGCTCATGACTCCTTATTGAATTACAAAATGTTTTGCTCTGGTGCTTCTGCGTTATGTGTTTGTGTGGTCGTTTGCCTGCACTTTTGAACAATTTCTCAGGAACAATCTGTGTCAATTTAATTCATTTAGACCTGAGGATAAACTGATTAGATTTTAGTGATCAGTGGTCAGGATGACCATGACCCTGTGAGTAACCTAAATCTCATACAAATGTGTAACAGGAAAAAAAGATGGAGTGATGACATTTTACATCCAAAATGTCACCTTAGCCTCACCATCATAGTGTCCTGATAAAATATTTTCCTGGCAATTTTCCAACCTCATATACATTTATCCCTGGTTTTCAGTTTCAACTTTCTGTCACTGTTATCAAAACTCTAAAGAGGTGAAGAACTCAAGACTGACAGAAAGGAGGGGTTGTGGGTGGGGCATCTTATACAGCTACATATGATTTGCATGCTAATAAATAGCCAGTTTTACCTTCCTGAATCTCCTGTCTGCTGTTAAGCTACATATAAAATCAAATTGATATTATTTGTACAGCCCACATTCATAAATTACAAATTGTCTCACTGGGCTTTCATAAACTGTACAGATGTGACACCCTTTGCCCTTAGACCCTCTAACCGGGTAAGGAAAAACTTAAAAAACCCTCAACAGGGAAGAATAAGAAACCTCAGGAAGAACCACGGGAGAGGGATCCATCTCCCTAGAATGGGCAGACATGTCACTTGTACAGAATATACATATAATGAGGCTATGATAGAGTTAGAATATAGATAGCTTCCACAAGTTTCCCTGGAACTCCCAAAACACATTTCAGTGTGTTTCTTATTTGCTATCCTTGTATCATATCACCAACCATGTATTGTGATGCATATTGTATTATTGTTAAAATATAACATATCTTACACACCTAGAAGCAGTTATAGCTGAACCTGACCTATACCCACATCATGGGTATGTTATTTGATCCTTGTCCTTCAGTTATGGGGCTAGTGTATAGGCAGTTAAAAGCTAAATAGAACAGATTTTGATTATTGTTATCAGTTAGTGTGATGAAACTGTCATCCCTCACAGCAGCATCTGACCTTATGTAAGGTTAATGCTCCTTGTGTGTGCTTGCTGATTCTGCTGCTCATTTGACTGCTATGTTGAATATTCTGCATTAGCACATTTATGATAGAACATTGAATAGCATTCCAACCCAGAAAATGAAAAAAATTACAAAGTGGGAGAACCTACTGTTAAACCACAGGCTCGCTATCTAATATATGGGCTATTAAGTTGACTACGGTTAGCTTTAGTTCCAGCAGATCTATGCCAATCCAGTATGATATCTGCTTAAAGTTTTGTATGTTTAAGCCAGTCAGGTTTTATGTGGGAGAAATAGACTTACATGTGGTTTGGGAGTGTCAGTTGAAGTACTACAAGCCATCCCAAGTCCAATGTCCAGGCACCATCGTGTTCATCTTACAAATAGCAGATAGTGGATGCAGGAAGATTACACTGACCCACCTTTTATATTCAAATCATATGCAAACTATGTGTCCTTTCCCCCAAAACATTCTTTATAATACCAAAAATGTGACAGAAAGCTGAAACTGAACACCAGTGACAATGAAAAATATTGGAGAAAAAAAAAGAAAAAAAATCAAATGATTGTATTTAAAAATATATCTCAATGCAAAACAATATAAAAATAAAATGTTGAAAGATTTGAAATTCCAACACTTGTGTTTCATTTCTCAATGAAACTTTAATCAGTGGCAGTAACGTTTTACAAATTAAGACTTTTAGTGCCAATGTTTAAATTTTGAGGTTAATTTTTTCACCCTATTGTTACTATTGTTATTATTATATAACTGTATTTTTTCATAGTTTACTGTCACTTTTCAGTCTCCATATCTTGTAAAAATGTTTTACATTTGGTTGGATACTGAATTGGTAACACCAATCTTGGGTTCCCACCTTGAATCTGTGCTGATTGTATAGATCCTCCATGCTGCTGTGTGAAGAATCCGTGCGGCTTATTTGCAGCAACATCCATATTTCAGATATTGCAGTCCATCACAAGCTCTTTGATTTTGTTGATATTGAGATTCAGGTGATTGTTGTTGCACCATGTGACAAGCTCTATGTCTTAAATCTATAACAAAGTACTAATATATACAATTTTTAAATCAAGGTTTTTTTATTGTTATTATTTTATTTATTAAAACAGGAAAAAACTGCAGCGCAACAAAATAATCACTACCAGATGTGGGCAGATTTCTTGCTGTCCCATGATAAGGACAGAAGCAGCATTAATCCACTAACAACAAACAAGCAATAAAAAAGATGTTGAGGAGTGTTCCTGTATTAGATTCCTGTGAGCTTTAGATGAGTGGATACACTCTAGAGAGTGCCAGAGTGTGATGTAAATCAGTGAAAGGAATCTGTGTGGATTCCTGAAATGTGTGAATCATACAGTAAAACAGCCTCATTACATTTGTACTGCTTATCTCAGCAAAGTGTGTGTGCATGCGTGCATGTGTTTGAGTGCGTGTTGGCTTGACAGCTTATGCATGCATGCCTGTATGCAGGTGCAAATGATCAACTGTCTGTTTGTGAGTGTTCGTGCACTACAGGGCTGGTATGTGCTGTATCAGCAGGGTCTCTGGGTGGTGTGGTGGTTGGAGAGTATTATCGTGGAAAATTCCATCGGACACAGGTTTAGGTCAGTGTGAGAAAGATAATAACGAAGCATGAATATTGTTTATGAGTGTGAGACTGGGGCAGAATGGAAACTATAATTGTCAGTTTTTACATGATCTAATCAAACCTTTTTGCCTTGAAAAGCTTTAAAAATTAAAACAATAATGATATTTTACAGCCATTAGACGTCACATTAGAGCCGCATTTCAAACTAAAACAAATGTGCTTGTTGCCTAAAAAGAACTGAAGGGAAAACAAACTGAAATCCCATAAGCATAGCCTATTTTGTCACACAGAGAAAAATTATTTTATGGCCAGCCCGACCACCAAAACATAGAGCAGCGAGGCTCAGATTAGAACCCTCACCGGGGCAATGTGATGTCAGTCTCTGTTCAGGAATTCCTCAACTATATCTTTTAGATTACTTCAATTAGCCTGTGATGATAAATGAATAAATAATTAGTATACCCTGTATTTGAGCATACAGTGTTTTAGTTTTAGCCACACTAGCTAGGTCATTTCACCACTTTAGTTTAAGCAGAAATATTTCAACAACTACTAGAATGTTCTGGTTTTCCCCTATTGCTGACATTTTTGTCCAAAGTGAACAGACACAGGCATGTTATCATATGTCAGTTTCTCTGCTCTTATCTTCAACTCTTCACACATTTGACTCCCTGTTTTGTGCCTCAAATGACTCAGCTTTTTCTTATTTCAGGGTGCGTGTGTGTTTGTGTTCTTAACCTTTTTTTTTTTCTGGAAGCATCCGCCCTTCCTAACTGCCTCTTTTCTACATTTTTACAGTGGAAATTTTTTTACATTTTTTAACTCCCCAAAGTCCCTGTAAATTAAATTCTCGGATCCGCCCCTCTATCCAAATCCCCAACAAAATTTCATTGGTTCTTTTGCTTACCTCACATCCTACTAAGATTTTAAGAAATACTCCTGACAAACTAACCAACAGTGTGTTAAAACACATAAAAGCATCTTAGTAATCACACATGAATAAATGAGCCCAGTTTTTTTTCTTCAGGGGTGGTTTACCTTGATTAATGCTGCAGTGTGGACTGGTCAGATACTGTGTTTTACTGCTGATCCCTGCTCAACTTGTTTAATGTCTATCTAGAAACTACTCAAAATAAACGTTTCCTTAGTTCTACAAAAGTTATATAATCATCCATTAAAATTTAAAATATACTGCCTTTTAAAAATGAATAAGATAACTGCAGCATGTGTCACAATTTGTCCTCACAATCATGTTCACCTTTTAGTTCCATCAACATCACATTATAAGAAATAACTAATAATTCCAGGACCAAAATTTAATGGTTTCTACTTTTGCCCATTCACCTTCCTCCAACAATCCTCCACCCAGTAGCTGTTGCATAATCCTCCAAGGAAACTACATGAAAACAAACAGAAAACAACAACCATGACCAAAAACATACACTCTCTAGGCAGAGGTAAGACTAATTTTCTATAGTCTGTCACTACCTCAGATCCAAGCTGAACTGTCCAAGCATATTATTGTGTGGATTGCCTTGGATGGATATTGAGTCCAGGGATTTGAGCTCTGCGAAAATATACAGTAACACCGTCATGTAACATTAGAGACAAAGGAAT
>KV751337.1:4300763-4313756 GCA_001698575.1 Mola mola
GGCGACATAATGAACTGCAACGACATAAAATGTTAGCTGACATACAGCATATTGTTTTATTTTCTGCGATTCATATTCAGATCTTACTTTGTTTTTTGGATTTCAAATAACTCTGAACTAAATGGTTTTCCACAGGATGTGCAACGATCCTAATTGTACTCCTGGCAGGGTCCGCCAGTATCAAGTGTTTGTCTGTTAGGGTCATTCGGTGTTTCCTGTTTTACTTTGAAGTTCTGTTTGTGTCTTATTCCCCATGTCCTGTCAAGTGGTGTCCCTCAGGTGTGTTTGATTACTCCCTCTCCCTAATATGTCCCACCTGTGTCCAATTGTCTACCTCTCCCTCGTGTATTTAGCCCCCGTCTTTCTAGCGAGCAGTCCAGCGTATGTTCCGTGTAAGTCTCCTTGTGTCCGATCCGTGTTCCGATTACTGAGTTTGACTTATCCTCATACCTTCGCATAAATTGAATTCCTGGTTTGACCTTCATTATTAAAACGACTACCGATTCAGCAAGCTCCCCGTGTGTCTCTGCATTATTGGATCCCCAAACCTGGTACCTGATAGCTCAAAAACCAAACCACTTCATCCCACAATAATTGTCTTTTAGTCAAGATTTGATTTCAAACTAACTTAAACACAGTAGTTAAATACAAGGAAAAGTATTGCGGTTAAAAAAATGTTTATTAGAAGTAACGTTAGTTGCGTTAACAGTAAGAGTAAATAAATGATTTAAGGTAGTAGTATACAGTGTTATATCTGTATTTCCATTGAGCAACTGGCAATTTTTGTCACTTTATTTTGAGACGTCATCACAGGAAATGTATGTATAGCGTTTAAGCTTCACACCGCTATGTTGACGCCACATATTTAATCATAATCAGTAGTTATGTGACTGTCGGTAATTTTACATTTAAAACGAGCTGTAAATGTGATGTTATACACACGTTACATGCAGTGTGTATTCGCCATGAATTACATTTAAAGTTGCAGTTTGCCTCTGTGACCGCTTGAGGGCAGTGAAGAGTGATAAACGTTTGGGTGTATAGTCAGCGACTCCTAATGGCAGACACAATTATGCAGCACGTCGGTAAAAAAGCTCCAAAGTAAACAATAGGGAAGGCTCTAATCGTTTTATTGAACTTATTGCATCTCTGCCGCAGGTAAACTCAGTCAGTCTGCACAGTCTTTTTCTTGACAGTGTTGGTTTGACTTAATGCCGCAACATCTGCTGGTTGGAGGCTCTTAATTGTGATTGCTTCTCCACTCACTATCACAGTTGACAAATGTGCATAACCTGCCTACCTCACAAATGAAAAGGAATTCTTAATTTTTATAAAGAAAATAAAAATTACAGTCTTTTGTCCTTTTGTCTGAGAAATACTTTCAAAAAAGACTTTTACATTTATAATTTATCTTGAGTCTCATTTCAAGAGTCATGAGAAATTTGTGAATCATGAAACCAGCATTGTGAATCACATTGCATGGTGCGCTGCATAAATGGTTGCATCCCTAGATAATGTAACAAAAACACATGGTTGTGACTGTTAAGTATCGTCTCTAAATTACTAGAGATGGACATTTTCAGTAGTGTCAATGTTTGAGTACTCGCAATTCCTTATGAGCAAGTACTCAAATTGCGTCTCGTTTCGTTTTCTGCCGCTTATCCGGGTCTGGGTCGCGGGGGCATCAGCCTGAGCAGGGAGATCCAGACGCTCCTTTCCCAGACCACTTCCACCAACACCTCCGGGGGGACACCAAGATGTTCCCAAGCCAGCCAAGAGATATAATCTCTCCAGCGTGTCCTTGGTCTGCCCCGGGCTCTCCTCCCGGATGGGCATGCCCAAAACACCTCCCCAGGGAGACTTCCAGGAGGCATCCTGACCAGATGCCTGAAACACCTCAACTGGCTCCTCTCAACGCGGAGGAGCAGCAGCTCTACTCTGAGCCTCTCCCGGATGTCCATGCTCCTCACCCTATCTCTAAGGCTGAGCCCAGCCACCCTGCGAAGGAAGCTCATTTCGGCCGCTTGTATTCACGATCTCATTCTTTCGGTCACTACCCAGAGCTCATGACCATAGGTGAGAGTTGGGACATAGATTGACCTGTAAATTGAAAGCTTTGCCTTCTCCCTCAGCTCTCTCTTCATCACAACAGACCGCTTCAGCATCTGCATCACTGCCGATGCTGCTCCAATCTGTCTGTTAATCTCCCGCTCCATTTTCCCCTCACTCGTGAACAAGACCCCGAGATACTTGAACTCTTCCACTTGGGGAAGCGACTCTCCCCCGACCTGAAGTGGGCAATCCACCCTTTTCCAGTTGAGAATTTAGAGGTGCTGATCGTCATCCCCGCTGCTTCACACTCGGCTGCAAACCGTCCCAGTGAGAGCTGGAGGTCACTGTTCGATGAGGCCAACAGGACCACGTCATCTGCAAATAGCAGAGACGGAATCCGGAGCCCACCGAACCCGACTCCCTCCGCCGCTTGGCTGCGCCTAGAAATTCTGTCCATAAAAATTATGAACAGAACCGGTGACAAAGGACAGCCTTGGCGGAGACCAACCCTGACTGGGAACGGGTCTGACTTACTGCCGGCAATGCAAACCAAGCTCTGACTCCGACAATACAGAGATTGAATAGCCCGTAACAAAAGGCCATCTACCCCATACTCCCGGAGCACCCCCAACAGGGCACCTTGAGGGACACGGTCATAAGCCTTCTCCAGATCCACAAAACACATGTGGACTGGTTGGGCAAACTCCCATGCCCCCTCCAGTACCCTCGTGAGGGTATAGAGCTGGTCCAGTGTTCCACGGCCAGGACGAAAACCACATTGCTCCTCTTGAATCCGAGGTTCAACTACCAGCCGCACTCTCCTCTCCAGCACCCTGGAGTAGACCTTCCCAGGGAGGCTGAGGAGTGTGATTCCCCGGTAGTTGGAACACACCCTCTGGTCCCCCTTCTTGAAAAGGGGGACAACCACACCTGTCTGCCACTCCAAAGGCACAGTCCCCGATGTCCACGCA
This sequence comes from Mola mola, assembly GCA_001698575.1. Classification (NCBI taxonomy): domain Eukaryota; kingdom Metazoa; phylum Chordata; class Actinopteri; order Tetraodontiformes; family Molidae; genus Mola; species Mola mola. The sequence continues at coordinate 4,303,787 of KV751337.1, forward strand.
ATGTTGCAGAGGCGTGTCAACCATGACAGCCCTACAACACCCAGAGCCTTCAGGAGCTCGGGACGGATCTCATCAACCCCCGGGGCGCTGCCGCTGCGGAGTTGTTTGACAGCCCCGGCGACCTCGACCCCAGTGATGGGAGAGCCCAGCCCAAAGTCCTCCGGCTCTGCCTCTTCTTCAGAATGCGTGTTGGTGGGATTGAGGAGATCTTCGAAGTATCCCTCCCACCGCCGAACTATAGACTCAGTTGAGGTCAGCAACTCCCCTCCCACACCGAAGACCGTGTGGACGGGGTTCCGCTTTCCCCTCCTGAGTCGCCGAACAGTTTGCCAGAACAGGCCAGCCATGACCTGTAAGTCTCCTTCTTCAGCTTGACGGCCCCTTTCACCTCTGGTCCACCAGCGGGTCCTGGGGTTACCGTCACAACTAGCACCAGCGACCTTGCTAGTACAGCTTTGAGCAGCCGCCTCGACAATGGCAGCGCGGAACATGGCCCACTCAGTTTCCATGCTCCCCACTACCTCCGGGATGTGGTTGAAGCTCCTCCGGAGGTGGGAGTTGAAGACCATTTTCACAGGGTCCTCAGCCAGACGTTCCCAGCAGACCCTCACTATTCGCTTGGGCCTGCCTGGTCTTTCCAGCTTCCTCCCCCCCGTATTTCTAACATTTTCAATTGCCTAATACTGTTGCATTGTATGTGTTTTACTGTATACTGTCCTGGCAACCAAACTCTTAAGTGGAATCGTTTTGAAAATTGATGTATTTTGTGACAGTTTACATCCTAAAAGAGCGGAAAATAGGGCATTGGTTGAAAATTACCCGAATTCTCCTTTAGCTATCTTGCGACGCTGTGGAGGGGCCCAGAGCCTGACGCTGGGAACCGTCTGTGCCACCGCTGGGCCTGTCTGTGCTGCAAATGAACAAGTTCAATTGACTTATCCGCTCGGCTCACTGCACTGGCTGCAGTATTAGCGGGGAGCCCGTTTGTATCTGCTTTGGCCAGCAGAGGTCGCTAAATCTCCACTGAGCTGTCATCTCTGTCAAACAGCCTGAATAGCCACCAAAACGGGTTGATTTAAACAGTCATACTGTCATCGAGGCCTGTTGCACGTTGCTATTGTCCAAATATCGCAACGACAGTTAAAAAAATCAGCCTGTAGGTGTTCTAATTTCTAAGGCAAACTACAAAAATGATGACCTGCAATTACCGAGGGGTAATAAACTTGTGATGGATGATGGGGAGGTAGGCAAGGACAGAAAAATAGAGGAAAGATAGAAAGCGCAGGAGAATGAGTGATGGAGGAAATCGATGGGCTGGGGAGGAGGAGGAGGAGGAGGAGGAGGAGGAGGAGCAGGGGGGAGGCAGTCGCTCAGTCCGTTTGCTCGCGGGAGGAATCAGCAGCAGGACAATGGACCGTCTCCGCCACTGCTCCTAACGGGACCGGCTGATTGTAACACGCTGGAACACAAGGTACAGTTTGACGCCACGAAACGCTCCGCAGACTCTCAGCTGGCCCCTGTGTTCGTGCGGTGTAACGCGGGTTTAAAATCTTCACGTTTCGTCTGTAAAAGATGAGAAGCTGCAGGAAGGAAGCGACGCAGCGCAGCCAGCGGGGCCTGCCTGTCGTCCGCCTCCAGGTCCGAAACCGGCCGGTGACACGTTACAACATACTGGAGATAGAACCACAATTGGTAACTCTTAATGTGTCTGTGCGCTGGTAGGATTTTGACTATTTGGTGTTCAAGGCAGAAAAACATCATATCCGGAATGTCATAACCGCGCTGTAGGCTCCAGAAAGAACGTCACGTGGAAGTCCTTTACAATTCTTCCTCTTTTTGATTCCCGGGCTCACCCGCAGAAGTTAACGCATCTAAGAATGTAAATTACGATTTATTTTGATACTCCGAGGTGTTTTGACGAGTTCGGCCTTCGGGTGATTCATCATATCCTGTTTAATTCAAATTAAAATCTAATCTTGTAGTGCGATCACAGTGCGTGCCTCCTTCCCCCAAGATGTATTGTGACGGACGGATAATAACGGGGAGAACATGCGAGCCACCAACAATGCTTGCCCTTATATTCAAGCACAGATTACTTTGTTCGTCACATGAACGCCGAATTAACAAGTTCCTCGCATTGATCCACTGTGACTGGTAGCTCTCACTCGGTTAACGTCCGCTTTTGCTTCAAGAGCGACGCCACAATAAAGACGTGATTATTTGGCTGGAGGTGCGGAGACGGCATATGTCGGGTATAACAACAAAGCGACAGCAGGACCACGCAGTGGTCTGTGTGTGTGTGCGAGAGAGCGTGTTCCAGATTGAACCGTTGCACTGGGCCAGGCCCGGGAGCCTCCTCTCCAGATGCGGGGCCTGTGGTGTGAATAGTTGGAGCCATTGTAGTTGCCATAATGTGCCTTCTGTTGAACACTGTGTGCATGACGCACATAGACACGCAGACATGGCCAGAGATGCTGCGCAAGCAGAGACTTCTGACTCCTGTTCCCCCATGTTGTTAGTGCAGAGGCTTACAACTGTAATGTCTGTGTGTCACACTGTGCTGTTGACCATATTTAATAACGCACACACACAGAGACGGATGTGACCGCTTATACTGGGATCTCCAGCCCTCAGTGCTGTAGTCACTGGCCATTTTCTGCCATGCTCACCACCAAAACAGTTCACACATGTCATTTGGAAAAACACAGGCAGCTCTGTTTGTGTGCCTGTATTTAGTGAAGGTAGGGCCTGTTCAGGGACCTCCCATCAATAGGTTATAAGCACATAGATAGGCCTACTCTATCTGCTGGGGGATATTTACAAGTCAATAGTCATGTGCCTCCATATGCAGAGGATTATTGGTGCAGGCAGACAGTAGTTGTGTGGTGAGGTTTGTGTTTTCGATTACATTTGTTGACCGATACTGTTTGTGTAACGTTCGTGGGAGGAGAGTAGCTCTGGGTAGAAAAAAAATACATGGGAACAGTTGCAAGACAGATAAATCAGCATGAACAAGAGTGAATATAGTTACAGAGGCAAATCAGTGACAGGATGGGAACACAACACAGGCCTGACATAGTGTTTATTGCACATGTTATTTTGGTGTAAAGATCAGATTTGTTTCTTTAGGAGCCATGGTGTAATACACAGGAATTATCCTTTACCTTTCAAAATCTTCAAAAAGGACAAGCAAAGTGCAATGCAGGAATTTCCAGGAAGCGGGCATGTAGTTCTTGATGTAGTTCTTGGAAAGTGAGAGCGGTGTAAAGAAAAATCCGTGGAGTTCACTTCGGTCAACCAGCAGGATCAACAGTGAAGAAGAGATGGTCTGGACTGGAACCAGCTTTGCTGTGTGTGTTCTTTAGGTTTGTGCGTTAGTCAGAGCAGCCTGCCATCAGATTCGTCCTTGACAATGACAGGAAAAAGTCCAGGAGCACTGTCCGCCTGTGAATGTTGCTTGTTTTACATTGGCTTTGCTCACTCACATCCACATGATCAGTGTGTGAGGATCTACTCTTTGGCAGTGCAGTGTCACAAGACATGTTGTGGTCAGTGTGTGTGTGTTGCACTCTCAGTTATGTCATCTGGTTTCAGCGCAGTGAGAGGTTGTTTGATTTATGTCCAATCAGCGTTCAGTTTGTTAGTGTTGCCATGGGAACAGATATAAACTTGGAATAACCAAGGCAACCTTAGAGTAGCTTTGAGGGATCACTATGAGCTTTCAAAGTGAAGGTTTAGATTAGAGTTTAATGAAAATGTTCTGAAAATTAAGCGCGTAATATTTTAATAATCACTCATTTTTGTCATTTATCAAGAATTAGTTGATGGATTCACCCTGTAAACGGTGAAGAGTAACTCTGTTTTATTTGACAGTAATCTGTTGGTTTGGCTTTGAGTCAGATAAAACAAGCATCTTTTGTGATAATTTGGTTATTCTCTGACTTTAGTTGTTGAGCCAATTCAAAGTTTGGTAATCTAGATCCAAGCCACTGCTGGTGGTCAGCAAAACACCTTGTTTTTCTGGACAGGATAGTTTTGTAGGTTCTTTATTCTCCAGGTTGAACAATTAGTTGGCGCTCACCGAGAATTTGTATCGGAAGAATTTGGCTCCATCAGGGGCTGACGACTGCAAAGTCCACCAGTCTGGAATTATTGATTTCGAGGGAAAATAATAGCTCAGAAATATCTGCCACCTGTTCCAGCTTTGTTTATTAAAACTCCCACTGCGAGGTAGTTGCTGCCACCAGTGTATGAATGTATGTGTGAATGGGTGAATTCAAAAGCCTGTAGTGTAAAAGCGCTTTGAGTGGTGAAAATGACTAGAAACGCGCTATATAAAAACAGGACCTTTACATTTACTGCCTTGATGGGGAACAGTTAAAAACATTAATAATTAATGATGAAATGACAGAAAGCGTCAGCACCAACAAGTTACATGGCTATACATGATCAAACTCTGTCAAATTGTGTTGTGTTTGAATCACAAGAATAACATTATATCATTGTGACAAATTAAATTCCATATTTAAACAGTCAGCATGAACGTTCACGCCTCAGCTGTTAATTTTCACACAAATCCATTTTTTTGAGTCCGTCAGAAAATTGAGATGTCTCTGGCCCAGTCCACATCTGATTAAGTATTCATCTGAGATGTATTTCTTTTAACTTTTCAACTGTAGATCCTTGTTTTATTAATATGATGTCTTGGCTGTGGTGGTATTTAGCTTGTCTTGAATTTAGATGTGGAGCCGAATTTCTGGAGGATGAAATGTGTTTCTTCAAATGGTGTTGTTTTTTGTCTGGTTTGGTTGGCTGTTTATCAGTTCTTCTGTGTGCAACAACTTTGCTTTTTCCTTAGAAACCCAAGCAAATGGTAAAGACTTGATAACATGTTAGCATTGTTCGAGTGCATGAATAGTTAAAATTGTGTGGAAAATGCAGTTTATTTTCTTTCTGAGGTAGAGGACATGATGGATACCACCTTCATGTTGCCCCTGAGATGGGAGATCCAGACGCTCCTCTCCTAGGCCACGTCCGCCAACTGCTCTTAGGTGGACACCAAGACGTTTGCAAGCCAACCGAGAGATATAATCTCTCCAGCGTGTCCTGGGTCCGCAACATTGTCTCCTCCCGTGGGCATTCCCCTCTTTTCTGGCTGAGAATCATGGTGTCAGATTTAAAGGTGCTGATCCTCATCCCCGCCGCTTCACACTCGGCTACAAACCGTCCAACCACGAGTTGGAGGTCACTGTGCACTGGCTGCACCCAGAAATTCTGTCCATAAAAATTATGAGAACCGCTGACAAGGGCAGCCCTGGCAGAGACCAACCCTAACTAGGAACGAGTCTGACTTACTGCCAGCAATGTGAACCAAGCTCTGGCTCCGACAATACAGAGATCGAATGGCCTGTAAAAACGGGCCATCTACCCCATACTCCCGGAGCACCCCCCACAGGACACCTTGAGGGACACGGTCATAAGCCTTCTCCACATCCACAAAACACCTGTAGACTGGTTGGGAAATCTCCCATGCCCCCTCCAGTACCTTTGTGAGGGTATAGAGCTGGTCAAGCGTTCCACTGCCAGTACGAAAACCACATTGTTCCTCTTGAATCCGAGGTTCGACTAACATCCGGACTCTCCTCTCCAGCACCCTGGAGTAGACCTTCCCTGTGAGGCTGAGGAGTGTGATCCCCCAGTAGTTTAAACACACCCTCTGGTCCCCTGTCTTAAAAAGGGGAACCCCCACCCCTGTCTCCCGCTCTAAAGGCACTGTCCCCAATGTCCATGCAATGTTTCATAGGTGTGTCAGCCAGGACAGCCCTACAACATCCAGAGCCTTGAGGAACAAATTTCATCCAACCCTGGAGCACCGCCACTGGGGAGTTGTTTAACAGCGTCAGCAACCTCGACCCAACTGAACAGTTGAGAGAGCACACCCCAGGGGCCTCTTGCTCAATTCTGTTGGTGGAATTGAGAAGATCTTAGAAGTATTCCTTCCACCACCCGAGTACACACTTAGTTGAGGTCAGCAGCTCCCCTCCCGCCATAAAGACTTTGTGGACGAGGTGCTGCTGTCCCCTCATGAGCTGTTGAACAGTTTGCCAGAATTTCTTTGGCGCAGACTGGAAGTCTTGTTCAACTAATCAATCAATCAATCAAGTTTAATTTTTATAACCCAAAATCACAAATACCAATTTGCCTCTGAGGGCTTTACAATCTGTACATAGAAACACCCTCGAACCTTAGACGCTGGAACCAGGTGAGGAAAAGCTCCAAACTCTAAACAGGAAAAAAGAAGAAAAGTCAGGGAGAACCAAAGAGGAGGGAGCCTTCTCCCTAGGACGGGTAGTTGTGCAATAGATGTCACGAGTACAGAGCACAACAATATGACACAAATTACAGTCCATGGACACCAAACATAAGAGTCCAGAAGCATGTTATTAAAGAGCAGAGTCCCAGAGTCCAGGAATCAGACGATGATCCAGGTCAGGATTCCAAGTCACTCTGTCTTCTGCTGGGTATGATAGGTGAAGTTGATCATGATCCCAGACACAAGGTCACATCTCCACCGGATAGCAGGTTGCTAGCAGAACTGTCATGCCCAAGTCACCAGGTGGCTGAGAGACTATAAGGCAGAGGAACTCAGGGGAGAAACTGCCCAGGGTAAAATTAGAAACACAAATACTGGGACATGACAGAGTAGACAGTAGAACAAGTTGTGAGAGAGAGAAATAGAGGGCCTCAGTGTACCATGGGAAATCCCCAGCAGTCCCGATCTATAGCAGCATAACTATGGGCCGACCTGTGCCAGCCCTAAGTATAAGCTTTATCAAAAAAGTGGGTTTTAAGCCTATTCTTAGACACAGAGAGGGTGTCTGCCCCACGGACTTGATCTGGGAGCTGGTTCCAGAATAGGTGCCTGATAGCTGAAGGTTCTGCTTCCCAGATTACTTTTAGAGATCCTAGGAACTACCAGTAAGCATGCATTTTGGGAGCGCAGCATTCTAATTGGGTGATAAGGCACTATAAGTTCTTTAAGATACAAAGGTAACTGACCATTTAGAACTTTGTAGGTGAGGAGGAGAACTTTAAACTCTACTCTGGAATTCACTGGAAGACAATGCAAAGAAGTTAGAACAGGAGAAATATGATCTCTTTTTCGTGTTCTAGTGAGTACATGAGCAGCAGCGTTTTGAATCAGTTGGAGGGTCTTTAGTGACTTGGTAGTACAGCCTGTTCTTCCATGGCCTCACCAAACACCTCCCACACCCGAGTTTCTGCCTCAGGAGTCCCAGAAGCCAACCATGCCCTGTAGATCTCCTTCTTCAGCTTCAAGGCCCCTTTCACCTCTGGTGTCCACCAGTAGGTTGTGGGGTTAGCACCACGACTAAAACCAGGTACCTTGCTACCACATCTTCAAATAGCAATGGCAGATCACTCAGATTGCATGTCCCCCACAAGTTCTGGGATGTGGTTGAAGTGCTGCTTTAGGTGGGAGTTGAAGACCATTTTCACAGGGTCCCCAGCCAGACTCTGGAATTCACTGGAAGACAATGCAAAGAAGTTAGAACAGGAGAAATATGATCTCTTTTTCGTGTTCTAGTGAGTACATGAGCAGCAGCGTTTTGAATCAGTTGGAGGGTCTTTAGTGACTTGGTAGTACAGCCTGTTCTTCCATGGCCTCACCAAACACCTCCCACACCCGAGTTTCTGCCTCAGGAGTCCCAGAAGCCAACCATGCCCTGTAGATCTCCTTCTTCAGCTTCAAGGCCCCTTTCACCTCTGGTGTCCACCAGTAGGTTGTGGGGTTAGCACCACGACTAAAACCAGGTACCTTGCTACCACATCTTCAAATAGCAATGGCAGATCACTCAGATTGCATGTCCCCCACAAGTTCTGGGATGTGGTTGAAGTGCTGCTTTAGGTGGGAGTTGAAGACCATTTTCACAGGGTCCCCAGCCAGATGTTCCCTCACTATATGCTTGGGCCTGCCTGGTCTATCTGGCATCCTCCCCCACCACCTGATCCAACTCACCACCAGGTGGTGATCAATTGACAGCGCTGCTCCTCTATTCACCCTAGTGTCCAGCACATACAGTACAATTGCAGATCAGATGATACAACTACAAAGTCAATCATTGACAGTCGACCTAGGGTGTCCAGGTGCCAGGTGCACTTAGGGACAATCTTATGGCTGAACATGGTGTTAGTTATGGACAAATTGCGGCTACCACAGAAACCCAATAACTCAGGCTCAGATCAGGCACCCTTCCAGGTCTCGCTGTCATTGCCCACCTGAGCGTTGAAGTTTACGAGTAGAACAATGGAGTCCCCAGTAGGGGCACTTTCCAGCACCCTTTCCAAGGACTTATAAAAAGGGTTCTCCATCCAAAGGCACGGGGAAGCAACCCTTTTTTCCACCAGGGTAAACTCTAACACACTGGCTAAGAACCAAGGAGCTATTAGTAAGCCCAAACCTGCTCTTTGCCTCTCACCCGGAACAACTCTAGCACAGAAAAGAGTCCAACCCCTCTCAAGAAGACTGGTTCCAGAACCCAAGCTGTGTGTTTAAGTGAGCCCGACTATATCTAGCCTGTATTTCTCAAGCTCCCACACAAGTTTTGGTTCCTTCCCTATCAGAGAGTTAACTTTCCATGTCCCAATAGCCAGCTTCAGCAATCAGGGATTTTGACTTCCACCTGATCCACATAGCACCGGACCCCTATGGGTCCTCCTGTGGATGGTGGGCCCACTGGAGGACAGACCCATGTCTCCCTTTGGGGCTGAGCCCAACTGGACCCCATGGGCAAAGGCCCGGCCACCAGGCGCTCACCTATGGAACACCTTTCCCAGGCATGGCTCCAGGGCAAAGTCCTGGTATCCCTTGGAGCAGGGTGCTTATCAGGATATTCAGAGTATTCATCATCATAGGAGTCTTTTTGAGCTGCACTTTGTCTGGCCCCTCACCTAGGACCAATTTGCCTTGGGTGACCCTACCAGGGGCAAACAGCCCCCGACAACATAGCTCCTAGAATCATTTGGGCAGCCAAACCCCTCCACCACAGTAAGGTGGCGGTTCACGGTGGGCTTTGTTCCATATTTTGGTTTGTTGGCTGCAGCTCTTAAATAGGCATTGTATACTGAGGGATATTGATCTTTTAACTAACAATAAATAGTATATTTAATAATGAAAATAAATATATTTCCCCAAATCTTGAACTTTCCTTAGGTGTTTGGTGTTCTTGGTTTGTTTAAGATAATCAAAAACCTGACCTATCCTTGAAAGGCAGGTAATTAGCAAAGTAACTAAATAGATTTTTAATTTTCAAGGAAAGGTTGATTCAACTAATTAGAGTACTAACATGTTCCGAAAGAAGGAATCTGAACGCAAACACAATTGTTGCTATTTTTCTTGTATTTAATTAACAAATAATCCTGAATAAAGATTTTTTCTAAGATGTTTAGATATGTGGGATAATTTTCCCATAACAAAGTTACATTTTCAATCTGCTGAACTTTGCTTCACGCCAGTGTTGTGTTTGCTCATATTTAAATGTCGTGTTTTTATAGTCAGGGCCTTTTCAGGGATTGCTAACATGTGTTCAGATGTGGATCTGATAGCAAGGACCACCAACATATTCAGCCAGTAAATCTGACTGTGATCCTTAGCAAACAAATGGATATCCGGGGACTGTGGCATGTTCTGTATTCACAAGCTGACTCAATGTAAGTTTATTCAGAGCAGCAGCATAACAACACAGAACACGTGGGGTCAGTATTAATTGGATTATTTGGGTGGCTCCTGGGGCACCTTGTGGGTGTTATGAAATACGAAGTGAAGCAGCTGTTTTGACATTTGATGTTGTTTGGTTGTAGGTCATGTCATACTCTGCTTGTACTTTTTTTTTTTCATTTCAAGTTAAACCGCTTTTCTCCATTATGTTCATTATAAATAATTATGATCTGC
>KV751337.1:4326399-4339274 GCA_001698575.1 Mola mola
TATTGCTATAATGATGTATGTCACAATATAGTATGAATTCTGTGAATAGTATTAATAAAAAACCACATACTTTTTTTTAAATGTTCTGTGAATTAAAGAGCAAGTAAACACCAAAACCGATGTTTTCAGCTGAAAAACTAAATATTTGGATTTGTTTGATTGATTCAGGTCCAAATCTATTTGTATTGTATTGTAACTATCATTCTCTCTCAAACTGGTATAAGATTAGTTTTTGCTGCTGCTGTGATATAAAGGAATGGTATATTGTGCCTCAGGGCAAGTTGACTCTGATGATGACTGTTCTCCCAGACAGGGTTTGGCTGCTAAAAACATAACAAAAGGCCTGAGTCAGAAACTGCCTGTGTTGAGCCATACTGTCATTTACCAAGAGGATGGTGGAGCTGGAGCTACACCTGAACCGGTGACTCAAAGTCAGTGTTTGGCCTCTGCTCCTTGTTAAAACCGTCTGTCTGTTTGTTAACCGTATGAAAACGCGTTGTCAATCTAATTATAGTGGAATCTAAAAATGAGGGTATTCCAATCAGCAGGCAGATGCTCTGTTAACCTGTTTAGTAGTTCGCTAGTAATTGTGTTTGTACTGTCTTGTTCTATTTTTTTTGGCTGCAATCCCTGTTTTTCATGGGAGGAGATTTTTTGCTGTGCGGTCTTGAGCGTTCATTGTGTCAGTAGGTGTACTGACCTTTACATTTTGCTTGTGTCCCACTGTGTGGCTGTTGTTTGGATCTCAGATTGTGAGAGTGTCCATGACACGCTCACAGTGCACGCTCTGAACCTTTGGGCACAACCAGAGACGGCTTTAAAGTTACCCAACAGGAAGGAAATGTGACTACAGGAAACAGAAACAATCACGCCCTCTGACCTTGTGTGTGTGTGTGTGTACGTGTAACTTCAGGGAATGTAAGTAACACTGTTACAAGCACCTCCCACACACTTAGGCCTCAGGCTGCGTCTCTCTGTATGTTTAAATTAGCATATCTGCCAGACAGAGAGCAGGTCAGTGTTAGTGCCGAACACACACTGTCACAAGCCTGTGGTTGCCATGAAAACAAAGCCAGGGCTGCTGACGTTCCTTGAGTGGGGGAGGGGTTTGATAAAAAAGTGGAAGCAAGGATGGGAAAATGTATGGCGGTAGGGAGAAGTGAGAATTTACTCACCCTTTTTTTTCCCTATGAAAGTGAATGCGAAGAGAAATTCTTGTGAAATGATCTGGTTGTTTCTGTCTTCCCATGCAGTTGCTTTGGAAGAGTTGTGGAAGATACCATCTGACAGATTTGCCGGTGGATTTCAAAATTGTGTTTCCACTAAAGCTGGCTGGTGTGGTCATGTCAAGATTTGTTTTTTTTCAGGCAATCACAATAATGGCTAAATGAACCGCCAATCGGTGGGACAAGAGCAAAATTGAATGTGTATCGCACCTTGACACAACAAACACAACATACGCCGAAGACAATAAAAATGTCTTTACATTAATAACAGGGATAGAAATAACCAACAAGACAGAACAAACCCTAAGTTAACTGAACAGCTTCCTTGCTGATTGGCTGATACCCCTCATTTGAGATTACACTTCAGTTATAGAAACAGTGCATTTCTATACAACTGAGAGGCAGACAGAAAGGTGAAAAAGCAGAGGCCATGAAGCACTGACTGTGAGTCACCAGTTTAGGTGTGGCTCCAGCTCCACCAAAATTAAAACTCCTGCAAATCCCATAAAGCAATTTGATAGCGTCTTCCATCAAACCCTATTGCTGGTAAATGTCAGTGTAGCTCAGCACATGCAATTTGTTATTCGGGCCTTGTGTTGTGTCTTTTAGCACATAAATCTTGTCTGGGAGAACTGTGTGTGTCATTATGACATCGTTATTATCGCAGTGTTTCACAACATGTAGCTTTCAGTGTGACAAATCAATGTATATTAATATGTTAACTCAAGGGAGCTCTCCTTTTAACATGCGCTGTATTATATTATCAATAACGCATTGTACTGTATGTATATCCATGTGCCTCCACATTATAATAAAGTATTATAAGTAATTTTAAAGATTCATTTTACACTGTGGATAGTATGTGGCACCCTGACCTGCAACAGAAAAAGGCATCTTAGGTTGGCACCATGGCTCTGTGGGATGCTCTGGACTGGAGCAGATGCTGTCTACACAGAATTAGACCAGTCATAGGCCACCTGCTCTACCCTGGATAAACGCCAGGCAGCAGAGAAGGCCCGCAGGAGTTGGGGGGCGGGGGGGCTTCGGTACAAGGCTGCACTGCCTCTCAGCTCTTGTGGTCTTTAGTTAGATGCCATGGGTCTTGTCTTAACCTTAGGTCACTGTTAAATGCATCAAATAAAACAAGACAGACTCAAGCCAGAGGCTAAACATGGGGCTGCCAATTTGTTGTCACGAGACCTGGGTTACAACTGGGAGTCTCCGTATTTTTAGGTCATGTTATACAGTATATACATCAAGATGTTTCTCCTCAAAAGCTCTTCATAAGTGGACTGGAGAACAAAATCCAATATGACAACATTTTTTACGACATACCTTGGCATTGATTTGATACTGCAACAATACTGTAGGGATTGGTACGTTAAGATTAGATTTTTGATAAATAATCATTAGTAATGTGGACTTCATGAGTCAAGTGAGTGAAGGCAAATGTTAGAGCTGACAGAACACTCCGAGTTCTCTGAACTTTCACTCTGAAAGTTACACAATTTTACTGTAATGCAGCCTTTCGAACCAGGAAAAGAAAACAAACATGTCATATCGTGATATCCAAAATCCCAGACAATATCATATCGAAATTCATGATGTATCATATACCATTATTACCATATGTACAGTAAGTTATTACCAAGCTGCCAGTAATACACAGTAAGAGCTTTATGACTGTGTGTTATGCTTCAGCGGGACAAAAGTGTAGTTTGCATCCATCCTGCAGTTGTCCCAGGTATTTATCAGCTGTGATGGAAACATGACCCTGAAGATGAACCATGGATCTCTTGAGGGAAAATCTTTGTGGTAGTATTGAATTGCGTGTCTGATATTTTAGAAATAAGGCAACAGACACACTGAACTACAAAAACACAAAGATCCATTAAAGGCAGCCTGAAGAATCTTTGTAACACGCATTTCAACTCTATAGTTAAGTCATATTTTGTCCAAAGATATGATACATTTTAAATGTAACGTCTTAAATTCAAAGCTCATACAGTTACAGATTTAGATATTTGAATTCATTTCCAAGGTTTTTATGAACAACTGGCTGTAAATCCAGAGCAAGGCTATATGCAACCCAAGAGGGACGCTCTATGACCTTTGACCCCTGCGTGCAGGTCTTCGCGACCTACTCCAACGAAGACTACGATCGCCGCAACGATGATGTTGACCCCATGGCAGCCTCAGCCGAGTATGAGCTGGAGAAGAGAGTTGAGAAGCTGGACCTCTTTCCTGTGGAGCTGGAGAAAGGTACACACCACGCACACACTTTTACAGTCATTGACAGTCACTTAGTCAAGCCTCTTATGTAACTACGCACACACTCTCACACATTTACACCATAACTGGCAGGCTGCTGTCTGCTAGCGTCTCCATTATCCCCTTTATGGGATTAAATTTAGCACGGATTAGCCTAATTAGCGCTAGTAATTCTGGAGCTAATGGATTTGAACCAACAAGCGGCCGTGACGGCTGCTCCCAGCACAGCTATAAAACTGAACACACTGCTTTGATTGCAACCTCATAATTCAGGTCAGGTGATGTGAATATGAACACATGATAAAAGAACACACGACCTAACTCCTCTGAAAGTGTCAACTTGCTAAGTTGCTAAGCTGTTATGTTCATTTTGTGTGTGTCTCTCAGACAGTGACGGTCTGGGGATCAGTATCATCGGGATGGGTGCAGGAGCTGACATGGGCTTGGAAAAACTGGGGATCTTTGTCAAGACGGTCACAGAGGGCGGAGCGGCACAGAGAGATGGAAGGTACGCCATCCCCCCGGTTCTTTACGCATCCGTCTATGTTCCCATATCTGTTTCCCATCAGTAAAACTCACGTTTCACTCAGACCTACAGTATTTCCTCACTCTTTCTGATTCAAAGCGTGCAGACACCATAACGGTGGTGGCGTGTTTCTTATTAACCCACATATAGGTCTGTAATGAATGTAACTGCTTTTAATTTTCAAGCACTTCTGCCAAGAAAATGCTTCAGATCCTGCTATATGTCAAGAAGATAGTCTTCAAATCCCATTAACCCTTTAAACTCTGCAACTTAAATAGGTAATAAGTTCGCAAGGGGTTGGCTGAGTATTTTTATGCCTCTGCACTTGCAGTCGCCAGGGCCAGAGGCATTGTGTTTTTCAGATAGTCCGGCCGGCCATTCTTGTGAATGCAATATCTCCAGAATGCTTTGTTGGCTTTTCTTCAAACGTTGAACACATGTCTATTCTGTTTCAACGATGAACTGATTTTTATTTTGGAGTTCAAACACCAAAGGTCAAGGTCGCTGTGGCCTCATATGAGCCACTCTTATGAAAGTAAAAAAAACCTCACATCGAAGCCACTGTTACTGTTACCAAGTTTCTAGAAAGATCTGCTGCCCCAGCCTAATTGTTTTTGCCAATACTCATGTTCAGGTTTGCCCAAATAAAAGCTGACTTATCCAAGTATCATTTGATGCTCTTCACTGTCTTTATTTGACCATTTGTATTATTAGTTTAATTACAACCATTAACATTTTTCCCTTTTTTCTTTATTGTTATTTGCTTGTGTTTTTTTTTATACAACAATTTGACCCCACCATAGAATTAATCTGCATTCCAGTTTTACCAAACATCCACCCAAACGGTTGAAAAAATAATAAGATTTATCCCCACACTACGACAAAACCACGCCATCCCTCCTTCTTGACCCACAACTGTACTTTCGCTGTCCGCTTTGTATGCTTTGCAGTAGAATGGAGCTGCTGGGCAGTAATTTTTTTCTAGCTGCTTCTTGTGATGTAATTTCGTTGAGCATCTTCACTTGCTTTATATCTCTAAAATCTGTGCAACCTAAGCCAAAAAAAAAGTTATATAATGAAATGTAGTACTTGAGGAGAGTGTTTAACGAAATCACAAAAATACAAAAAAACTGAAAACATATTGACTAAATTATAAAAACATCAAATGCATTCTTTACGCTCCACACCTTTTATAACTTTGGACATTATTTAGCTGTTTAGATATGCTCATTTTTATGAGCACAGTGCAAGTGAGTGTTCATACGTAGTTCTATTGCTACCAGGAGTTGTATGGCACATTATGTAACATATTGGTGTTTTCTCAGGCTGACTACAGGAAGACCAAATCCTTTTTCATCAGTTTAAAGATGATCATGGGATCTACTGTCCCCCTTTGGTGAACATACCAGTGTCTTGGTGTAAGACCAAATCTTTGGCTCTCTGGTGCAAAAAATGATCTGCCTCATGGACTAGTTTGACAACTATATCTGAGCAAGTGATTCCAGCAAGGTTTAATTAACTAGCTTCTCATTGTGATTAAGTCGAACTTTCTCCTGCAGCATTGGTAACCAGGTTCATATTGGCGTTTAAGGGCTGAAAAATATCCACCCGGAACAACCCAAACACCAGCTGCGCTTCAGGGTGCACACAAATCAGCTGCTGGACAAAGACTAAATAATAGAATAACAGAATGAATAACACTGAAACACTAGTGCATGAAGGGTGAGACAAAGGCTGCTGCTAGAGGTGGAGATTGTCTTTGTCTGTCTGTTTCCACACATGCATCATTGTTTTTGTGCAGGATCCAGGTAAACGATCTGATTGTGGAGGTTGATGGAACCAGCCTAGTAGGCGTCACTCAGAGCCTCGCTGCCTCGGTCCTCCGCAACACCAGCGGCACCGTCAGGTCTAAAACACTCTCAGTTGCTAAATTGTGATATAAATTGCATATTTTTCAGGTTTTTGGTTGGTTTGAGCTAAAGTTCTCAGGTTTGTGGCCAGTGAATTTTACAGTGTATTTTTACATTTATGTTTTTTTAATCTTTGTGCATGTGGACTGTTTTAGGGTTTGCAGTTCGTTGGTAATGGTGTGTGATTGTGATTTTCTTCCTTTTTTTTTTTTTTTTTTAATGGTAACCTTACTTGTGGGTTTTGAATGTTCTCCAGGTTTATCATAGGTCGGGAGAAACCAGGGGAGCAGAGCGAGGTGGCTCAGCTCATCCAGCAGACTCTGGAACAGGAGCGATGGCAGAGAGAGATGATGGAGCAGAGATACAAACAGTACATGGACGATGATGAGGAGGTACATGCGTATGCACCCAGTGCCTCAGCTTTGCTTCATGAAAAATGGGAAAACTTTTGTGCTCAATAATCGCCCATAATGGCAATCTGATCACTCATAGGAGCTCCAATGAACTGCTTTTCTTTAGCCATGTATATTTATTTAGAGCATAATCAGGTGATATTGCTCTTCCAGCTCCTGAGCCGTCATAAGCTGCAGGAAAACAAAAAAAGAGACACGCGTGTCAGTGACAAAATGTCGTCCCCGTGCCACCACAAGGCCTGTAGTTTTGAACTCGGTGCTTTGTCTCCACCTAGTGGTCATATTGAGTAACAGACAATTTAATAGCACAGAAGCTATTTAGGGTGTTGATTAAAAAAAAAAAAATGATTTTCAGCAATAATTTAAAATGGGTTGAATTATTCCCAGTGGGAGTCTCTACTCTCTGTGGGTCAGTGGGTTGAATGTACATCCTCACTGTAATTCCAGTGTCACTGAACAGTATGTTAGGGTGTCAAGTATTGCTGCACTATTAAAGAAGCCACCCAGTCGTCAACACCAGCCACCGGCTCATTGTAGCCCTTGGTAATATATCCAGAAATTGCCAAGTTTGAAATGACATAAAAAGGAGTTAATGTTCTAAGATTACACTTGTATACTGTACATGTCAGGATATTTTTCAGACTGACTGTAAATAACTGCTGTGGTACAAAACTTGAAATTGTAAAGCTGGATTTATACTTGTGCATTCGATCTACATCGTAAGTGCACTGTCATCACTGCATCCTTGTGTACCTTACACCGTGCTTTACGCTGTAGCCTGATGTGCACCTGCGCAAAAATGTAACTATACCGTGGTGACAGCTGTGTTTGGTCCACTTGGTCACCATGTATGTCTTCCAATTTACATTTCTGTTCTTATTGTTGTAAGACACACAGGGACCAAATCATGGACATGTTGACGGAAAACGTTGTAAATATTTGCATTTGCATGACTGGTCATCATAACATTGCAACGACTGTGAGATGCCCACAAATTAATGGGAAGAAATTTGCACAAGCATCAGTCTAGACATCACCAAGTGCAGGCTGAGGTTGGAGGAATCTCTGTTATAATGTTTTCAATAAAAGTAAAAAAAGTTCTACTGCAAAAGATGTACTGCATTTCAGAACAATTATAAGAAGATGGAAGTAACTCACCCCAGTGGCAGAGAAGTCCCTCCACCAGCTAATGTTTTGACAAACAATGCAGACACCCCAGCGCTCAGGTATAAAATGCTGAGGACAGGGAAGGTCACGAGCGTAGCCTACGTAGTACACTGTGTGTAGAGTCAATGTGCACTACAACTGTAACTCAGGCCTAATCACCAGAATTACATACCTGAAACCAGACCATAATGTGCTGAGGTAAGATAGGAAGATACAGAGTATTATTTTATTAGGGTAGGATTCTGTCAGAGCTAACTTGCCTTTGTATCGGAGTAAAAAAGTGTAACCAAAGCCAATAACATACTATGCTCATTACCTAAGAGAGCGGTAAGTCAAGTGCGATGCAGTGTTTCCGTCGATTTAGTTGTATTTTTATCAGCTATGTTACTGTGTCAGCCTGCAAATACACAGCAGTCATGAGTTAATGGATACAGCAGCTGTATTTGATTACACAGGGACGCGTACTAAGCGCTAACAAGAGCTTCTTTCACTTCATGTGTAATCACATACTTATGTTGTCCTCTCCAGGCTAGTTGCCATTTATTATACTGATACAGCAATAAATTGAATGGCTGTGTGCTTCAACTTAGAAAGAAGTGGAACTCTTGACTTTATTAATCTGCAAGTAACACTTGAAGGACGTAATAATGGGTTAATTTAATTAAACAAATGGGTCCTTTGCTGCTTGTTTTTTTACCGCGCTTATGTGTGCCCCTCAAACATCAAGCTAACACCAGCAGATGGTGAGTTTAGCTTGGCTCACAAACAGCAAACAGCTAGTTTTGCGCTGTCAAAAGCTAAACAGCAACTTTTCAACTCCCCCAACAGCTGTTTCTGGCCTACAAAACCACTATTTCATTTATGCTGGGGTGTTTGTGTATTTGAAGCAAGCAAAGATGTCACCTTGAATTTAGTGAGCTTTAGAGGTTCTGATAGGTTGATAGATTCTTTCTGGTCTTTAGGTAAAGTTAAGCTCCCTGTCTGACTTCACATACAAAGAGATATGCAAGGTAACATATCCATAATCGCATACTAGGCGCTACATACTGTATTTAATATGTGCACTACCACTCAACATAATTTTTACTTAATTAAACACAACTATGCATCTTTCTTCAACACCGTGCTTTGTGCATATTACGTGAATTCCCATCGCTGGAGGAGACGTGATCATGGTAACCGGTGCCCACCTCACTGGAATCTCAGATAGCTGATGGCAAAAATTGTGTTACTGATGCTTAATCAACGTTAGCAAGCTGGTTTACCACATTATATTATGCAATATATTAAAGACACTAAATCCAGTGTTTACATTAGTATCACATGAATAGCTTTCATTGTTGTAGTATCTATGGCTCTCTGTTTGTCCCCTCTGTCTGTCCCAGTCATAACTGTCTTTCTCAACCCAACCGGTCAAGGCAGGTGATCAACCACCTACAGCCACGGTCTACTCTGAGGTTTCTGCCTTCTAAAAGGAAGTTTTTCCTCACC
This sequence comes from Mola mola, assembly GCA_001698575.1. Taxonomy (NCBI): domain Eukaryota; kingdom Metazoa; phylum Chordata; class Actinopteri; order Tetraodontiformes; family Molidae; genus Mola; species Mola mola. Next base: position 4,335,404 of record KV751337.1, read on the forward strand.
ACTGTTGCAATGTGCTTGCTAGTGGGAGAAAGTTGTGTCTGCCCTTAAATAAGAAGTAAATTAACTAATAATAAAAAAGTTTGGTCTAGGTCTTCTTTACATGTTAAATGTCATAAGATGACCTTTGTTGTGAATTGGAGCAATATGAATGAAATTAAAGTAACAAGATGCGCAAATGATAAAAGTGCCTCTACCCACAATGTTGTAACGGTGATTAACTAGCTTACAAATGTAGAACGTTTGCGACACCTTACGCTGCAATTTAAGCATTACTGGCATTACAAAGTTTCATCAGTTGTGTCGTAAGTACGACTTTGCATTGTGGGATATATTTATGCAACTGTAGTGTACAGTGCCTGTGTACTGTATTATTCACACGGAAATAAAGTGGAAACCATGAATGCATTTTATTTATGCGAATATATATTTTAATCTTTTTTGTCTTTCTGTTTCCCTGCAGACAGGTGAGTATGCGACAGACGAAGATGAAGAGATGAGTCCAGTGTTTCCAAACTCCATTGAGGTCTTCGACTTGGCTGAGAACCAGGACATGTTGTCTCCGGTGGAGCTGGACCCAGAGAAACTGGCCCACAAATTTAAGGAGGTATACATGATTCTGATGATTGATTTTGTGTTTTTCTGCAGTGATGATTTTGTTTTCATACTCAATATCTGTCTTGGCCTGTAGCTCCAAATTAAACACGCAGTGACACAGGCGGAGATCCAGCTGCTGAAGAGGAAGGTGAGACCATTTGCATTTAGACTTTAATTCTGTTCTGAAAGGAGACGTGCTGCAGTGTTCTGGTTCTGCTTGCTGCATTGGATTATGTACACTAGCACAGTCTGAGCGATGACTTAATGCTGCCTCTGCCTCCCACGTACCACCTCCCCCTTCCGCACTCCTACCCTTTACTTCCAGCTGGCCCATGCCGAGCAGGATAAGTTACGTTGGCGGATGGAGCGTGCTCAGTTGGAGCAAAATATCCAGGACAGTAAAGAGAGGATGGAGAAACTGGAGGGCTATTGGATGGAGGCTCAGTCCCTCTGTAAGGTAATGTGTTTTAGAATCAACATTTAATGCAAGGAGACACGTGGGGTCATACGGGGCTCAGAACCACTTGTATTCATTTACTGATGGCGTGTTTGTGTACTTTCAGGCTGTGGACGAACACCTGAAGGAGACCCAAGCTCAGTACCAAACCCTGGAGAGGAAATACAGTAAAGCCAAGAGGCTGATTAAAGAGTACCAGCAGAAGTGAGTATGGAGGAACACAGGTGTTCAGTTGAAGTCTGAGGAACACAAACTTAGAACAATGTTTGTGTGCGTGTTTGCGGACACTTTGCAGGGAGATCGAATATCTGAAGAAGGAAACGGCTCAGCGTCGAGCACAAGAACAGACTGAGGCGACACAGAAAGAGGAGGCAGACAGTTTGCAGGAAAAGGTCAGTGAAACGGTCCCATTGGGATCAGGTGAGGAGCTCTGCAGTGGGTCACCGTGTTGGCTCTCCCTTCAGAACCTCCCTCCTGCTCCACCTTTTCCCATTTGGCCTGAAATCCCTGATCCTGTCCTCGTCATTGTTTCACTTCAGCTTTATCTTAAGACTTGTCTTTTAAACCTAGAGGGGATTTTTTTTTCTTAGCAAAAGTGTCATCGTTACCTATAAGCCTCTGCTAAAGGACTTCACCCCATGTTGATTAAACCGATCATCTCCAGATTAATCAAGATTCCACAGTAGGCTTCACTATTGACTACAGGCTGCAGCCACTCAAGCATGTTAGAGTCTATGGCGTCTTATACATACAGTAAATAACAACAGTGTTTGTGTCATCACTGTCACTGGCAGAGGAGGGAGACAAATTCAACACTGCACGTTCGAGTGACTGTGGCCTTTAATACATTTTGAAACACATCACTAAACTTAACAGGTTCTCCTGGTCTGTTTGTTTTTTTTCCTACCATATCTAAGGCTAATGCTGTTTTAATTCTTACTTTCATTGGATATTGCTTCTGTAGGAGGCAGGCTGTAGACCATACGGCACATGCAGTCACGCAGTATCAATCTCCAACATCTGGCTTAAAGCCTGTTGATAAAATGTAATTTATTAATGCCAAATCACTGTTAAACACAGAAAAAAATCAAACATTCAACATTTCTAGAAGTGTGACTGTAAAGTACGTCCTCCTGGCAGCAGGTTCTAGCTTTTGGAACAAGGACTCTTCTTTTGTAAAATCTCGATTGCTCTTAATCTACTGATGTTGTTTCCACAGATTACAGAACTGGAAACCAAAGTGGATGCCCTGAAGACCCCAGAACCTTCCTAAACCGCTGCTACTTCCTACTTCCTGTCTGGGACTGGAAGCCCCGCCTACATTCTGACTCGGGCTGCATTTAAATCCAACCAACCATTCACAGGTAGTGAAAGAGAGACGAGAAGGGGGGCTCACAAGCCTCTGATCCGCCATCCGCCACAGCCCTGCCACTCAGTAACCAATCCCAGAATGCACCTCCTGTAATACCCACAATCCTCTTCCTGTGTCTTCCTGGCAAACAGCTTGTCAATCAACATGGAAAAGCAACAACCTGTTGCTGTCATTTTGTGGACAATCCGTATGCTTCTCCTCCCGTCGAGAACAGTATCTTACAGGATTCTATTCTAGTTTATCTTTAAACACAAACAAAAACAAGGCGCTTTTATCAAACTGGCTCATCACAAAGTGCTTTATCGAGTGACAGAGGGCAGAAATGTGGAATCAAAGCAGAAAGAACAAAAATCCTACTTTTGAACTCTGTGATCACTGAATTACTCTTTTTCTCGTGAAGAGGACTACCATGTTTCTGCATCGATCGCTCGCATCACTTTCCATGTAGAGATGCATTTTGAAAACATGACTTTGAAAAGGAAATAGCCATCACCCGATGGTTCTCAAGTAATAAAAACTGCAGAACGAGATGGCCAACAAGCCTCTGCTCAGCGAAACAAAGCTATGAAAGGACAGAGCTCCCACTCCCAGCCTTTGGTTTCTCGTCTTTGGCCTCACCTCGCTGCAAGCCATGGAGGGAATCAGGCAGCAGTGTGGTCTGAACTGTGGAGGCGTGCTGTTTGTATATATTCTATACATGTATTTAAAGTGTTGACATGGCTTTAGAGATGAAGTGGGTCTGATATCTGAGAGGAAGGCTGCACAGTGCGTGAACGATGACGTCCAGATTCGGTGTGTTTCCTGTCTTTTGACGTCGATGGCAAACAGGGTGTGAATAGTCTGATTTGTGCTTACGGAGCTTCTAATAGTGTGATTTTGTCGGTGTTTACAGCAGTACCCGTGGGTTAACATGCACACTGACTATTCCTGACATTCTTGAGGGTTTTCAGGAGTCTTGAGCTTATCCAAGGTCTCACACACGCGCACCAAAAAATGGGACATGCTAGTATATATACTCTCTTTCCATTTCCACTGTGTAGCTTTATGAACTCAGGCTACAGAGAGGAACTGAGACTGCTCAGTCAAATCCTGCACTCACAAACGTGTCCAACATCGGCAGCTCTTTGAAACGCTCCTCTGAGGTACAACTGCTCGAGAAAAATACAACCTGGTTAGCTGAGCTATTCGTTATAAACACTTAAATTCACTTAATGACAAATTCTGACTGCTGTTTTAGTTAAGTCAGTGCTGTCGAGGACAAAATATCTGATAGCGACAGCGTTTCCAAATCAACATCGTAATGTTTTTGGCATGTCTGAACCATTTTAGCTTTAACTGATAATAGTAGTGGGTATGGATTCAAATGAAGGCCATAATGATTTAAATTCATTAATAAGAAACTGTCTTAATAAAAAAATTGGAGTGTTACTTAATAGTAAAAACCATTT
>KV751337.1:4352074-4373356 GCA_001698575.1 Mola mola
CAAACAGGAGAACGCAATGAGTTACAGTTCAGCACAGTGAAGTTATGTGTGAATGCAGCAACACAATACCTTTTGGCAGAGGCTGGGGATTTGGCCACAATCACAGCATTTCTGTAGTCTGGGATCTGAAAAGTTATGGAGGGTACAGATACACATTAATTGCAATTATTGTTTTAATATATAAACTGTATCAAGACCCACCAGGCCTAGGATCTGGTGTGGACCTGCTCTACATGTCATTGAATGACTTTTGTTTGAACTTTTGCTATATAAATAAAACTGACTTGACATTACCAGATTAAATTGCACGTTTACAGGCTCTGCACTCTAGGACTGCAGTTATTGATTATTTTCCAGTATCCTATCAAATATAATGACGATTAATCCTGTATTAGTATAACAAATTACTTTTGCAATATTTAAAAGCATTAGTATAAATAGAAAAATAAAAAATACTGTAAGTTTAGGAGCAATTGTTTATTGACTACAGGGAATACAGTCATGTGTAAACAACCCGTCAAACTAGTAAAAAAAAATTACATATGCCAGTTACAAACTTACAGCAATTGGAAATAAATATAGACAAGCAGATTTATGACAGTAATTGTAATTGCAAATAAGCCAGATATAAATTAGCAGTAATTCTGATATCTAGTTTTTGTATTGTTGCAGTAAAGTGGGTCTCTAGAATTGAGACTGAGAAGTCTGATGATAGACCTGAATGGTCAGTAGTCAGTGAAGGAAGGAGGTTTGGCTCAGGTGTGACCTTATGTTTTATGAACCATCAGGTGGTTAAACTGACTTTTCCAGCACAGCGAGAAATGAAGTCTGTGTTTGTCTACCTGAGGAAAGAAACCTTTAAAGCCACAGCAACTAAGGAAGGCAGCGCACAAGAGGGACAAAGGTGATGCACAGCAGTTTGACGCCACTATCAACAGACCTAAAATTTTGGGTTGGTTTGAAGTAAACAAACACAGGGGTTCTTTACTGTGCAAATCCTGTTTTGTGTATGTGTGTGTTTTTACCTCTTCCTGTATGTACTGCAGTAGGAAGGGGGAGGCTCTCAGATTGTCCACCGGGATGTTGAAGAAGCCTTGGATCTCCTTCTGATGGAGGTCCATGGTGATCAAGTGGGTGAGACCTGCACACACGTGGTCAGGTTGACAATGGTCAAAGTTTGCCAACATAGAAATGGTCGCCATGGTTTACTCACACAATGGATACCGCGGTTTATTGTACAGACTCGTTTTGCATGCAAGTCAAATATATAATTAATAAAAAGTTGGAATTGTGATGTTGCAAGGTAATATAAACAAACAGCTTTGCTGCTCTAAACGTACCAGCTTTACACATCATAGAGGCGATTAGCTTGGAGACGATGGAGCCCCTCTTCCTCATCTTACACTGCTTGCTATAGGGGAAGTAGGGGAGGACACCCGTGATGCTTCTGGCACAGGATGTCCTGCATGCGTACACCATGATCAGCATCTCCATTATGGTGGTGTTTACATCTCTGAGAGGGTTGAGGCACAGAGAAGAGGAGGAGCGGGAAAAACATTTGAAATAAGGATGATGTTTCAGAAGAACACTGAAATTTTCACTGATATGTGTGTTCTGTCTTACTTGGCCACTGTCTGGATCACAAAGACATCTTTGCCTCGCACTGACTCCTGAATCTGTACCCGTGTTTCTATGGAAACAAAGAGGATGTGAGAAGCAGAGGAGCAGTGAGAACAAGTCCGCTCACACACTCCTACCTCGTAACCAAGCCTCGAAGGCCTGTCAGTTTCATTAGAGGGCTATGTGAGCCCTTTGTTACCATCTAACACGCACGGCCTACCCCCTCCACTGTGCGAAATTGTAGATACCAGCATTCCAGAAATCCCACAGTAGAGAGATTAGAAGCCAAAATGTTTCCGTAGCTGAGCCAAATGTCCAGCAGAAACAACAGCCATCAGTCAAAATGTGTTCTAGTTTGAGAGTGAACCAACTTTGAATACTTATGGTGTGGACTTTCCATCTTACTAGCCAATATTCTGTTGCATAAGCTAATTAAACAGTATTAAAAATGTAAAATATTTATTTCATAATGAACGTTTTGATTAGCTACTAATGCACACTGTTTTCAGACAGTGCCATGCCACAAAAATCCTGCCTGTCCTGAACCGAGATATGTGATCTACAGCACTCAACGTATTTTCCTGTCACTTTCAGTAGCGGCGTGTGACCAGCAGCAACTGTCTGAAAAGTCTTCCTGAGAATTGGCATTATGATAGGCAGCTGGATCGTCTACTGTTGGTCATTTCTTGAAAATGAACAACTGCACCACAACCACCGAAGACATCACAAAGACAGCTGCAGTGCAGAGACATTTCTCAGAAATATTTTGTATATTCATATAGAGCCAATCTACAGGCTTCATAAATACAATTACCAGTTAAAATACTGCTCACAAGCCAGTACTAGAAAAAAATCATCAATATTTTCAATTTTTGCAGGCTGATTTTCTTAGAGGATATCAACAAATAAGCTCATGTAATGCTTGGTTAAATAGTCAGGAGAAGCAGCAGAGAGGCCGTTATTTAAGACAAGTGTTCCATGTTTTTTACCAGACGATGTGCTCAGAATCTTGCACAGGGCTGCAACGTCTGCGAGCATGTACAGACATTAAACAGTAAATCTGCAGTCCAACTGACTGTTGTCTCCTCAACACCTCCTAAATGACAGGTGCACTCTTTTAGTTTATTATCCTACTATTTTGCATTATTATCTAGAGTATTAAAGCTTATTGTGACCTACTGTCTTTTGTGAAAGTGTGAGAAATGCTTGTAATTTTTATATGTTGCAATGTTATAGTGTAAACGATATACCAGTAGAAGGATTTTGTCTTTCACACTTGCACTACTGTCCGTTTAAAATAAACAGGAAAAAAACAGACTGTTTTTAATCCCACAGACCAGTGACTTCTGTGCACACTTACACAGAAAACATTTCACATTAAATCACATGGATTTTAAAACCCTACAATTCTTTTAAACTTCCTCACGCAGGTCAGGGGTCTGAGGGCAGAGGGTGTCACATCTGTACAGTTTTTAAAGGCCCAGTGAGAAACTTTGTAATTCGTGATTTTGGGCTATACAAAAAATTGTATCAAATTGTTTTGATTTGATTTGATATCTCAATTTTACAGCTTGAGGTTGTATGAGATATTTCTGAAGTTGTTTGTAGGTGTGTGTGTGCCAATCACTTGTGCTTTATTTGTTCTCTCTTGCAAAACAGATGTTGAATAATATGAATACAGTTAAGAGTTAAATATCTACACATTCCTTCAGACATCATCTTACCTCTGTTAGCTTCCTGGTACACCTGCACCTTACCAAGCTCCACCCCTAACCGCCTGTGAAAGAGTGAGAAGGGAGGCCTCAGTTTAGGATTTCAAACTTAGAAAACACTTAATAGCATGACAAGAAGAAGTTAAAGTTTGATTACATCTAGAAAAAAAAAAAAAAAAAAAACTACACCCATTTTCTGACATCAAGGACAGACACTAATTACACTCTTGAGACAGTCTAGCAAGACACCATTAACATGCTGTGCGTTACTCCTCTCATGTACAGAAGATGGAGCAGTTGATGACCTGATGTGTATTTGTTTTGTAAACATGGACAGAATACAGTGTCCAGGAGGGCACAGTGTGCATTACGAGTTTTTAAAAGAATGACAACAAAGAAGGCCATGGAGTATTGACTTTAATTAGAATTACAAAAGGGACAGTGCATCCCAAAATCAAAGATAAATATTTTCCTCTTACCCGTAGTGTTATTTACATACCTGTATGTAGTTTGTTTGTGAGCTGCTCAGTTTTGGAAATATCAGCGGTAGAGATGTCATCTTTCTGCCCCTCACTTGTGTTCAAATCACAAGAAAAAATCAATTGCTAACCTTCTGGTATATCTAATGTTGATGGATGATTTGAATAAACACAATTACTAAAAACAAAAAAAAATTAAATTAAATAAAATTAAAAAGCTTAGAAAAGGTTTAAGCCAGTTGTCATAGAATTAAGTTATTCTTACTAGTCAAATTGCCACCATGTAACCACAAGGACATATCTGAAAATCTCTGGCATACACGCAAAAATTGCAGTCATGTGACACATCAGGGTGTCGCCATGTAAGTAGAAGATCTGATCAATTAGCATTTTGTTTGGCGTAGACTGGATTCATTAATGGAGATAATACTTAAATATACATATATAGAATTTTTTTTTTTGTGTAATATCAATAAGTGCGCTGTGTTTGACATGTTGTGCCGGACTTCTGTCATCCTCCCAGCTTAACTAACGGCCAGCACATTCTAATCACGTTTAAGCTGTGTTTTTTAACAAAAGGAGACTAAAACGTTATCGGACAACAAAGATGAGGATATTCTCCTGTTTGTCTGTCAGAATGTGGTGATGAGTGCAGTTTGAGTATCCATGTTAGCCTTTTCCTGCTCCGTGTATGTGTGGAAATAGGGGTGATGTTGTTCAGGAATAACTACTTTACTTTCGGTAGCAGCAGTCAAACAGCAGACTCCATCTTGGTCTGGAGATGCTGTAACTTCATTTGTTGACAACTTAGCTTCTTAAATGATATTTAAAACTGTGCTGGACTGCTAACTGGCCGCCAGCTGCTGCTGCTTCTTCACTCTGTCTCATTCACTTTGTTTCACCACACACTTAATACTATCAGCCTGTGTCAGGAGCTACGTTGTATTATTGTTTTAGTGAACAAAGAAAGAGCATATTATGATTGAAACTGAAAATTTAATAACAGCAACCAAATTCAGCTGTATCTGTGACTTTAATAGTTTCCTTAAACTATATTGAAGCACTTGTAAATTTGAGTATAACTAAATATAAGTCAAGTTGGTTTTTTTTTTCCTGTGAAATAAACATGACATTTTTTGACTCCAATACTCAAAGAACTGCAACCAAGAATAGTTTAAAACCGGAAGCAGAAGCAGAATAACTAAAACAACACCCAACCCTAGTGGTCAATCCTGATGTCAGAAAATGTTGCAAATCTAATCAGCTAGAGATCTTATGTAAATCTACTAGTGTGCTAAAAATGAATATCCAGCCTTCGAAATGTTTGTACTATTGCAGTGACACAAAGGATCTGTGTAGCCATGTCACTAATGTTTCCATATATCCCCCATTTTCAGGAACATAATTTTATTATAAAAAAGGCAAATCATTACTTTACTGCTTTACTGAAGATGCACACACTAGCATGAGCGAATTGTGGTTCATTTTTATTGGGGGGAGTGGGGATTGGCATTTCTAAGATTTAATACCAAGCTTTCATGGTGAATAACTCCAATACAAGACATTACATTTGCAAAATGATTACTTCGCCATCTCATTATGTCTAATGAGGAGATCACCCACACTTCTGTTCTGAGTGTTTGACCTTGTTTGTAGGTCAAGGTGTCCTGTCAACAGTTTTACAGACATGTCTTAACCGGTCGTCTATGGGGAAAATGCTTTTCGACTGCAACACAACGACACACCACACATCCAAATTTAGCTTTCAGTAAGCATCCAAATACAAAAAAAAAAACAAAACACAAGTTCTCCACAAACCCCTGACAGATTCAACATTTGCACAAACTGTGATGGAGAATGTGACAGACCTGTTCCTCAAAGACTCAGAGGAACTGTTTATTTAGCAGCGCGGCTTTTGCACGCATCCTTGTGTGCATCTGTGTGTTTGTCATGTCACCCATGCCTCTCACGCACTCACTCTGCGATCCTCTTGCCCAGCTCGCGGCTGGAGGGGTGCGAGTTGGCGGTGAAGATGACCAGCCCTCCCTTGGTGTGGTTCATGTCTCTGGAGTTTTGGCCGCTGCTCTCCACACACTCAGGCAGTGGATCCCTGGGCACCCACGCTGCACTGAGCCCTTCCTGCAGAGGAGAAGGGGGGGGCAACGATTACCTTCCTTTAAAAAAAAAAATCATGGGGGAGTCTAGATTTGTTATTTCTTAAAGAGATCCGAAGGTTTGAGAAGAGCAAAAAAATCCATATATCTCAAAGTGCTACTGAGTCATTTGTGAACTTCCTGCAAACACTAAGTTCTCCTTATGTCACACTATTGCAGCTTATTTGTCTCATTTTTAAGCAGCATAAATTCAAGGTACTTTTGTATTATTTAAAATTTTTAAGTTTTCATACTTTCATTACTATGACAACTCTAAATCCAGACTTTTTTTTTTTAATTAAAAAAGGGGAAAAAAATTGTATAGCACTTTTCTCATTTATGTGCTTGGCACTGGTAAATCTACTGGAATAAGAGCATTTCAGAACTGAGGCAAATGAAAAAAGGGATAAAAAAAGATATGATTTTGATGTCACTGACTCTGTAAGCTGCAGGGCTATAAACACAAAAGCCTGGTCTACTTTTCTAGTCTCATTTTCCTTATCTCCTGAAATTCAAATTTTAATTTTTTAATTAATTAATTGAGAAAATGAACATTTAATATATTCTACCCTCATTACAAGTACACTGAAATGTTTAAAACATTTTACTATTTTGAGAATTTTGTCCTACAGCCCAAAAAAAGGCTAGAAATATTTCAAATATTTTTTGGTATATTGAACTGGGATTTTTTTTTTTTTTTTTTTTAAGATGCACTAGTAGATTTGAGCATAAACTTTGGAATTCAGCCATGTAGCTGGAAGCCAACCCAATAAGTGCTTCAGTTAAATAGTAAAGCCAAATCTAAAACCGAATGCACATGTACTTCAGGAGTGCAGAACAATAGAACAGTGCAAATACAAAGCCTAAACGGCAAGTGGACGCCGCATGCAACAGCTATATGTAGCCATGTGTAACCAGAAAAAAAAAAGTAAGAATTCTAAGAAATGATGTGTGAACATTACATTTACTTTTTCTGCAGTTGCTCTCGCCATTAACAGGAGTTATGCCACACCGTTATAGCGGCCACCCCAACTATCAACACAGTCACGACCTTAGCTTCCTCATGTTGCAAAGCTAGCAAGACAACAACGGAATTTTCCCGTTTACATTGATGTTTAATACAGGAGAACGAGAGTCTTTGGAAGCTGAACTCTGTACTCGAACCGTGGTTTCAATGGCTATTATATTATAGCAGTTAGACAAATAACATCTAATTCACGCTGGCTCCAATTGATCGCGTGGTACCGTTAGCTAACCTTACCGCGCAAGCACTACTGCGATAGCTCGCAAGAAATAAACTCGCCCGCTTTGTAATGCACGCACAGACACTGGTCATTCGCCGGAAAGCAAATATTTGTGCGTTAGCAACTGCTAAACCGGATGACGACTGTTAAAATAAACAAAGGAAACATATTCCTCACCAGTTTGCGTTTAAGTCCAGCTACAAACTGATACCGACAAATATCAGACCTGTGAGCCCTCAGCTCCTTTTAAACTGTTCCTCTGACTCCGACTGCTGGCGAGTTCAGTTTTGATGGACGTACGAGCTCGACCAATCACAGAGCAGAAAATGATAAATGAGCGTTCCTTTGTGATACCTTCACGAACTCTTTCTAATCCCGATACACCAGATGTAACCAGATATTAGTTGGGAGGGGACAAGTCGCCAGTTCATCGCAGGGCTGACAAACAACCATCCACACTCACATTCACACTCACACCTACGGGCAATTTAGAGTGACCAATTAACCTAACCCCCTGTTTGCATGTTTTTGGACTGTGGGAGGAACACGGGGGTACCCGGAGAGAACCCACTCAGACACAGGGAGAACGTGCAAACTCCACACAGAAACGCCCTGACCCAGGAATCGAACCCAGGACCTTCTTGCTGTGAGGCGACAGTGCTAACCACTGCATCACTGCGCCGCCTGATATGTAGTTCTTCCCCATCAAAATGTGGTCGCCTTATCTAATTTAAAATTCAATATAAATAATGTGGAGTTTTTTTTTATTTAGCCAATTTAATAGTATCACTGGTTTAAGTTCTTATTGTTCTCGCAGTGAATTATTAACACTTAAACTACACACCTGAAAGGTGTATGTTTCAAGATAGACCACTTGAGGGCAGTGTGCTTTTCTAAATGCGTCACACAATATCTATCCTTAAGTTATTGTCAAACTAAATGTGTTTAAAGTTATTAAGAAACATAGTTCCTCATGCTAATAATAGACTGCATTTTTCCAGTGTATTCCAGCTACTTGTCAACATGCATTCTAAGATGAGATACTGCAAAGAAAGATGCATTTAGTTGGAAATGAAAGACGTGGTATAGATGAATCTCATTTAATGATTAGAATGTTGCATTAAATTGCCACACTGTGTACTGAAATAGCATGATCGATGACTATTCCCATCAGTTAAATTAGCATCTTCTTTACACGTATGCACTTACTCTTTTGAATGTAATAAATTAGAAGCACTACCGTTGTTGCACATTCCATACCAATTTTGTATCCTCTATCTAAATTTAAAGTCCACTTTTTGTTGTATTTTTTTATAGTTTGCATTGTCCACATATTTTTTTCATATTTTTTGCACATTGTACCCTTTGGGGATTAATAAAGAAAACCCAATCTAATAATATAATATAATTACAGATGACTAGGTGGCTCGAGAACCTGTAGTTTCTATCCTTGTCTTACACCAACTGTTCCTGGGTGGTGCAGGTCTAAAATGGAGCCTTTATATATCAAGTGTTAGCGTTTACACAGCTCTGGGGGTAGTGAGATGCTCTCACATTAACAGAGACAGATTTATAAATACTCTCTCACTACCATATGGACTACTCTTCAGTTTCTTACATAACTTGCTGGATATGTGGAGGAGGCAGAGAGCAGCATCCAAGCACTGCACACTGCCCATACAGACACACACACACACGCACACGCACACGCACACACGCACACGCACACGCACCCGCACACACACACACGCACAATGAAAAGGAGAGTTAAAAATGTGGAGGGGTTTGGACAGAGAGAAAATAAGTTAGATGCTGCAGTTAGAAGTCAGGGTCATATTCACTAATACTGGCTCTTCTCCCTTCAGGCTAATTGTCTTTTTAATAGCATATGTTCTGCGTATACTCGGAATAGTTGCTATGCAGCTTTGTGGAGAGGCTGAATTCTTGAGATGAAATAATGATAAATAATGGTAAATGTTATCAATATAAAAGCTTGTTAATGTTTGTTAAAAGCCCCTTTCTTGCTAAGAACTAGATGAGAAGAGAGGCAGCTCTCTAATATTTGTGGAGCCGCTACCAGGTTGGCTTAGCGTACTGACTGGAAAAGGAACCAGTAAGCCTGACTCGATACAAAGATGGAATCATGTTTCTAGCTACTAGCCTCCACTAATCAAAACAAGACAAGCGTTTTTTAATCAAGATATTTATGATCTTTCAAAAACAGCAAAAGTAGCCATATTACAGTGCCTTCCATTGTAGTGAGAGGTCGATGGAAATTTCATTAGTTCTTCAGGTAGGCCCTGCATACTTGGACAAATTACAGTTTTAAATCGATCAGGGTGCCAGGGGATTAGTATTCTTTATTGTGAACGTCTTTTGGCCGTGTGGTAAGGGATACGTTTTTGGCCACCTTTGTTGCTTGTAAAATATGCTGACCAGATGTGCTGGATTCCGAGTGGAAAACTTCTAATCATTCCCCTTACCTCCTTAACACCAAGGTGAGGTCTGGGCTTGACATTGCCTGAAAATGTGTTGGCGTATTTATCATTGAATTAGGTTCTTGATCTCTCGGCTGTTCATCCATCGCCATCATAAGAGACACGTCTGCATGCCTCAGAAGACATATGTTTTAGCATGTTAACAACTGTAATTGTGAACATCTTCTATGTTTTCTTTGCTCAGGTTAAAGGTTTGTAGCCTAGTATGCAGTATTATCTGCAGCAGATGATTTGCTGCTGTGGACAGTATCATGGGAATAGAGAGGGGGTGGGGGTGGGGTTGTTATATCGGGTGAACCATAATTCCTATACGCCCCTGCTCAAGAGGCTTTCACACTGAGGCAGGTGTGTCTCATACACCGACTTTTGTCATGCAGGCTAATCAAACTGAGGAAGGACGAATGCATTGTGTGTTCACTTTGTTTGAGTGTCCCGTGCAGCTGAATAAATCTGCACGGCTCCTCTGTGAAGCGGAGGGAGGAGAAGGGGACCGCAGGAGCGGAGCCAGGCAGAGATGAGGGAGAGGGAGGCGGGAGGACACCGCGCTCCTGATCCGCCCCCAAGTTGCAGCACGAGCCATTTAGCGCTCCGAGCCCGGCCAGCCACGGAGCGCGCGGGCGCGTGTACGTGCCCCCCTCCCTACCCCTGCCCCCACGCCGAGATAATCGTTCCCAAATACAGAGGAGCCTGAGCGCCGCACGCGGAGCGATGGCTGCAGCAGCGGCAGCAGCGGCAGCCCCGGATCGTGTTTTCGACGCAGGCACCACCGCGCGCACCCGCTTTTCAAACGCACAATCATTCACACGAGTGAGCCCGCGGGGAGGCTCGCCACGTTAGTCCTGTTTGACGAGCCCTTCCTTCGGCGAGGATCGGCGCCGTGCTCCTTTTGGTTCATCTTTGTTGGGCGGCAGGACTGCGTGGATACGAGCCCGCACAGCTGCGACGTCAAAATATCACGCACGCGACGCCAGCGTGCCGTTACTGGAAGCTGGACGGGCCCAGCAGCCTGTCCGGTCCGGTCCGGTCCGGTCCTGTCCTGTCCTGACGGCGGGGGAACCCGAGAGCATCCCTCCATCCCAGCCATCCTCTCCCTCCCTCTCGCTCTCCGCCGCGGTCACCCCCATCATATGCCAGCGCTGTAGGGGGTCTCGTCTTGCCAGGGACCGGTGGGAGGAGGGAGGCGGTTCGCGGCCGCGGTAGACTCACCCTCCGGCCGCCGAGGCTGGGCTGAAGCGCCGCTCTGTCGGAGGATGCTACGGGAGTAGAGCGGCTCACAGCGGAAGATGGGGAAGGATCAGGAACTGCTGCAGGCGGTGAAAACCGAGGACCTGCTCACCGTGCAGAAGCTGCTGCAAAGGCCACGGCCAGGGAAAGCAAGTAAGACATTCTATTTCAAAGCAACAACACAGCACCTGTATGTTCTTTTGAGAACCTGATGGTTGTGCAAGACCAACAGAAGATATCTTCTCATATACCATTGCTGCCTCTATACTAATTGGCCTAAGTGGTGGTGGTGATGATGATGATGTCTAAGTGTACACATGTATGTGTTTGTGTGTGCAAGATGGAGAGAGAAATTTGAAGATAGAAGAGAGCGAGAGGAGGGTGTGTTTGCATCAGTGTGTTTCAGAGATGATTAGTGGTGTGATGGAGGCTGACAGCCCATCTTGAGACCCCTGTCTGAGTGCGCTGCAGCAGAGGCAGGGGGGGGCAGAGTTGTATTTTTGGGTTAGGGATCTGTTGACCCCATCTGAAAAGTGAGAGATGATGCCAGCAGGGAGGGATTATTCATCTTCAACATCACCTTCAATGACAAACATATAGAGACGAGGTCATGCTGGGAACCAGATACAAACAGAAGGTGGTTGAACTAAGCGCGTGCGTGTGTACATTTAGGAGAAAAATCACATTTCTCCTCTATTCTCTGCTCTTCCCTGTGACTCTGCTCCTTTATTTTCTGCAGGCAGTAGCTCCACATCCCACTCTGATGTGTGGGCAACGCAGCCAGTGAAGATAGAGGGAGCTGCAGTTAGATCACTGGGTAGAGGCTGCAAGCTGCCACACAGATTGTTCCACCGATACAGTTATCTGCAGACAGGGACAGATGCTAAGGCTCAGCTGTATGAAGTGCAGTAACTGCAGGTGGGGTTTCAATATATGAGCTCAGACACAGCAAGTAATTGAGTTTAAAGAACCGTTCTTTTCACAAGATCTAGAGGAGCTTTGTCCTTATGATTCTGACTTTAAACTTAGAATTCCGACATTTGCCCCAAAATTCTGACTTTAACCTCAAAGGTTTTTACTTTTTTAAAATTTTGAGTTTAAATTGGAATTCTTGGGAGAATTCTGAGGATAAAAAGGAGTTTAAGTTATTACTTTTATCTCAGAATTATGACTTAAATGTCATAATGTCTTTAGAAAAATTCAGAGCTCTTTTTAAAAAAAATGTACATGTTTCAGATTTCATTTCACATTTTTCATTCTCACTGGAAAAATTAAATCCTGACCTCACATGTGTTTTAGTTTGCGCAAAACAAACACGTTTTTTTTATACATCTCAAAATCTGGAGAACATATTTCTTAATTGCTAAATAACTGCACCTCCCTGCAATTTTAATATAGCGATTATTTCATTTATTTTGCAATTTCATTGTAAAGCCCTGCATATTTGAGCATCATTCTTATTCTTTACGCAAAGAAACAGACACACACAGGTGTGTGTATCTCTGCCGCACAGGCCTGTAGTTCCTTCATGTCCCTCATGTACCCAGAACACTCAGCTCCCATCTGTCGTTTTATTTCCGCAGGACACGACTGAGGGTTGAAACATAACGAGAAATAACAAAGAAGAAGAATGAACAAGTCATTTCAGTTCTGTGGCAGAAAATGAATTTGATGTGTGTCACATCACAGCTATTCATCTTGCTTGCATTGATTGCTTGTGGTTTTTGTTTTAGATTTTCTATTATCTGCGGGGGACAAAAAACCCCCCCCAAAATCAAGCAAATATATAGAAAAGACACTTCACTTTGAATATGCATGCAAGCTGCCACAGATGCCAAAGCTCACTCTGCAGGGCTCAGTGAAGTGCAGCACATTGCCTCACATCCGTTTGTAAGAATCAGTGGGGTGCTGTACACACAGTGGAGCACAGCATATGCAGGAAATCCTTTTGGACTAGTGCTGTCCAGTGCAAAATACAGATGTATGACATATAAAAGTGGACTTGGCAGGCACACTCCAATGTAGTCCCCAAAATAGTGAGTGTTGAATTATGTTATTTTCAAGAGCGCACCACAAAGGAACCTTTAGGCAACAGTGAAGTGCACTTCACTTCAGGTAAAGTAGCACACACAGTTGTGCACTAAATTAAATCCAGCGGAGTGCTGTGCACACAAAGCAAAACGGTGTGCAGGTGAGTGAGGAGCTAACCTCACAACATCTGCTGCAGATTAGCACAGAGACAGAGTCCGCTGTGTTTTTCTAATTGTTCTGCAAGATTCCTTTAAGGTGTCTATTTCCAAATAAACAAAGAGTCTCTTGCACACACTGTCGCTCAGCTGTCTGCAGTGCAATGTGAAAAGGCGGAGATGGCGAATTTTTATTGTTGTTGTAACTGTGCATTTAGACAAAAACAGTGTGGAAGTTTTTCAAGCAGAGCAGCTCAAAAGGGGAAAAGGGAATAGCTTCTAAGTGGGCTCGTGAAGGCCAGCAATAGTCTTGTTCATCCTATATAGCAAGTCTGATATTTTGGACATTACTATCTCGTGATATTGCATACATGTTATATTTTTCCTGGTTTTAAAGGCTGTATTATAGTAAAATTATGTAATGTTCTGAAATTACAATGTTCTACTTGTTCTAATATTTGCTTTCACCCACTTTGGGCATTGAATCCACATTACAGATGATTAATTATCAAAAACCTCACATTTTTTAATATATTTGCAATATTCTATTTATTCTATTTCTATTTTTTGATGTGATTTGACCTAAAAAGATCGTATTACTTTAAGGCCGTACCACACAGCCAGCCTTGCATTAAAGTAAAAGCAATATTTTAAAGCATATTTTACAAATGTATTTGGAAGGAAATAGTCCCATTTACTTATCTAATGACCAAAAATCAACAACAAAATCAACAACAAGAAGTAGCTGATGACGCCCTTTCGCCCAAATAATAATGTGACCAACTTTATTTCAGTCAGCTCAGAAAGCTGCACCAGGTCAGCTGTAATGTGGCTCAAGTCCTTGAAGGGTCACCACCACCTGTAAGCAAAGAGGAGGATGTCGATAATAGGGGAGACTTTTTCATTTCAGGAAGTTAATGCAGTAAAGTACAATTCTGGGAGACTTCTACTGCACTATTCCAGAGGGAAATATTATATACATATTTATAGATACACTACTTTTTACCCAATTACATACTGTATACAAGCCTTTGATATGTTTTCATGTCAGATATGTATCTATAAGATAAATGTATGGTGTATATGTACAATATGTACAAGTGAAACCAGTGGTTTATGTTGGATAGAAGTTTGTGTAGCAGAACTCTGTTTTTTTCCCTTTTGTGACCCAGTTAATAATCTGACTGTGACCCCCATCACTGCGTACAATGCTGCCCACATGTTGATACATCAGTGTTAACATAATATGATCAATCACTATAATTATTCTGCACAAATTATTCTGCAAAAATGGGAACACATCACTATTTAATACGATCTGACATAACAAGAACCTCCAAAAATAATGGTTTTAATTAATTTTCATTCCGAATAATTGATCCTTTAATGTCATTACACAAAAACATTACAATGATCTGAATCTGGTCGTTAGTCTGATAAATAACATACAAAAAAGAACTACCCAAACTACAAGCAGCAACAGAATAAATGAAAGCAGCTCAGAATCTTCCAGTGCAGCTTGTAAAGAGATTTCATGTTCAGCCTTATTTAAGCATATTCAAACTGATTCCATTATTCTATATAAAGAATAGAAAGATTCAAATATCTATATCAGAATTTTATAGCTTTCTATAAAATGTTCCTATAGCTTTCTAGATGTCATTTGTTAGATTTTGTCAGTTCTGGAGTTTGGCTCGAGTCCATAAGCAGTTGAATTCAGAGGAATGTCTTTCAATAAAATTGAAATTAAATAGCTAAATAGCTTGAGCGTGACAGCAAGGTTTCAGCATTAACAGAGTATTATGTAGCCAGACATGTTGGCCAATCAATCATCTGCCTGCTGTCTAATGACAGAGGCCGCCACCACTCCTCAATAAACACTTAATCACTTGTCATCATCGTCATCCGCTAACTAACGTGTTTTATGGTTCAACCGCAAGGTTCGCCCTTCTGTATCTTCCTCTGAGACGGGGTTTGAGGCGTCATCCTGACGGTCTGTCGCTGCTCAGCTCTATTGCGATTACTCTCTCACATCCTAGCTGTCTGCTGCGGAGCGATGCCTCTTCTACGTCACAGTCAGTTTAATTGTTTCTATAACTGACAGCTAGAAGCTTGGCTTGCAGCTTGCCACGTGATGGACAAGCTTGGTTGCATTGATAATGCATCCGAGAGCCATTCTTTAAGAGAAGTAAGAGACGAATAGGAGAGACAAAAGCAGCCAAGCGATAATGACAGAGTGGAGGTGAGAGTCCTAGACAAACAGGAGGGGAAGAGTAACACCAGGCTGATTTTAACACGGACTTGTTTGTCATCTAGCATTAAACACCAAACTAACAGGACAGCTGTGTGTGTGGGTAAAGGGGTGAAAAGATTCTAGACTGCTGCAAGACATTTACTACTACTGAGGCCAGACGTGTAGTCTGCACGTACGTACCTGGATCACACACACACCCTGGTATCTCTATCTGGGTGGGGACACTCATGACATAATGCACTTCCAACATTTAGTGAGTGGGCCCCCCCCCGCCACAGACACATCTGCCACCATCTGGAAAGACATCCTCAGTTTGCTGACAACATCTCCTTTGCACATGTCTCTATATGAGGTCATGACTGTTTGTGTGTGTACATGGTGGAGACCTTGAGTGTGACCTGAGGTCTGTGTTTGCTAATAGGCTAGTTTAGTGTTTGTGTGTCAAATCGGGTGCTCTAATCATCATTAACGGTTGTTGACTCTGTCGTTAAAGGCTGTTTGTGTGTCTGTTGTATCGGTGAAATGATGAAATACAACCAGCCTCAATTTACTGCATGAGGTACGGACATATGCCTCCATCGCTGTTCTCCTTGCAGTCCTCTCTTTAAAGTCAAGAGAGGAGCTCAGAGACCATAGGGGATTCCAACAATCCACCCACCCCCCATCTCTCGGTGTTGATGTGTAAGCTGGCAGAGGCATAGAGCTGATGATTGTATCCACACCAGTGCACATTCACAAAGGAACATACAGGCAGAGAGGAAGCTTCACACACTATCATCTGGAGTCTTCGTCTCGTGTTGGTTAACTTTGCTCTTTCTGCAATTATGCGCTCCACTTAGACAAGCATGGAAATTAAAAGATTCTATCTTTGCATATGGTAGCTGGCACACGCACTGCACTCCTGTATGTATGATAGCACACATGAATACCACCTCTTTGTACGCCAGTATTGTTATTGTAGTACACCAGAGTTGTCATGTTTTGGCTTCATCTGCTCATCTAGACATTCAGGAATGGATTCAAAACACACAAAGTAATGAATTAAACAAGCCTAGTAGTTATCCTCATTTCTAATTAGAGTGGGCAATATTTACATTATATATTGTGATAGCAATATGAGAATATATTTCATCTGAGAATTAGGATAGTATCGTCTTTTCTTGGTTCCCGGTAAAGGCTTCATTACAGCATAATGATCTAATTTTCTTTTTAATGCAAATACTGAGAGAGCGAAGGAGAGTTTAGATTTTCTAGTAAATTAAGGCTATAATGTTGGGGGGAACAAGATAGATTTTAAAAAACACCACAAGTGGTTAAAATCAAGGCCCTTCTTGACCCTTTATTAGTATGAATCAAGCTCTGGGTTTCATAAAAACTAGTAATTAATACATTTTTTAAGTATTTGAAGTCTCAGGCCCAGCTCGCCATGTGGTAAACGTGTAAGCAATCACTTGCTGACCTATACATCCATCTGTCCATCTGTCAATCAATCTGTCCAGCTGAGGGGTGGAGTCTAATAGTGACTCTTTCTTTGCTCTGCTGTGGCCCCTGCAGCTCTTGAGAAAAGCATTTGGTTCTTTAGGTGCGATAGTTCTCCATTGGTTCACCAGCTTTTTGCTAATATAGCCTGTTTCTGTTTGTCCGTCTCCCACAGCGAGTCACAGTGAGGCGTCAGAGCTTTGTATATTGAAAACAGGTGTCTTGTAAGCCAAAAACCATACAATGACAGATGTGAGGAAATGAGAGGTTTGAGGCAAGAAATCGGAAACAATGAGCTGAAAGAAGCTAAAACACTGGAACTGTAGAGCCACGAGAGTTCATGACAACAAGTGACCCCTTTCACATATCACATGTAATCCCCTTTTACTATAAATGGTCAATTATAATGTTGTTTTTTTTCTTCTTTTGACAGATTGGTGTCTGCCTTAAATGTTTTCAGTTTTTTGAACTTAAAACACAAGTTTAGATAACTTTTGAATTATAAGTAAAAAATAACTAGCTAATTTTTATAGTACAGTCCATTCAAATTGTTACTCAGGGAAAAATTATTAAAGCATTATCAACAACGTTCACTCAAACAATGAAAAGAACTTGTCAAAGTCTGTGTTGACTTATTAATGTGAGCGGTCGTCCAGTGATCGGAAGGTTCCTGGTTCAATCCCAGACCCTGCAGTTAACATGTCGAAGTGTCCTTGAGCGAGACACTGAAGCCTGAATTGCTCTTGATGCTGCGCCATCAGAAGTGTGTGAATGGTTAATGCTCCTGATGAGCAGATGGCGCCCTGCTAGGAAGTCACTGCCATCAGTGTGTGAATATTGAATGCAAAACCTGTAGTGCTTTGAGTGGTCAATAATGACTAATACAATGAACAAAAATGAAAAGCGCTATATATATATACAGGACATTTACAAGTAACTACAACAAAAACTGTCAGCGATGTTTTTATTTGGAATAACAAATCAATGACACTGTAAACACTTCAGACATGGTCACTGGTCAAAATGGATAGATTATAATTATGAAAACATACAGATGGAATGTTTTTACAGTTAAAATCTCTATACTGACAATATTTCTACAATAATGATTAGATTTGGCACTGTGATTCGCAGCTGGTTGTTTATTCAGTTTTATTTTCATGTTGCTCTGATTTGATATTTTAAAAATATTTTTTAATGGAAAAGTGTAAGGAAAGAGTTGAGAGAACAAGTGATTCAGCACTTATCCAAATGTTGATGGAAAATTAAGTTTCTTAGTAAAACAACAGTTCTGGAACTTCACAGCAAAAACAAAAAAAAAAAAATTGCTTAAGCAACTGAAAATTCTTTTAAAATGTAAAAATGAACCAGAAAAATTCTTACAGTCTAATGCAAGTCTACAGAAGCTCTCCAATTGATCATTTAGAGCTTTTTATAAAACCTGAACTTTTCACTGTAGCTTCCAATGAAAAACATCAGCAGCCCCTGAAGCCTGAAGTGGTTTTTATCTTTAAAAAAGTGACATTACGTCTCCTGCTTCCTCAGAATGCTGCAGTGATGCAATGATGAAGGTCTTGACTTTCTTTCATTTCAGCTTTGTCTAAGCTATCATAGCTCTAACTTGAAAAATTTCACACTGAATTTAGTTCACATTTCATGTGCCGTCTTTCCGGTAAAGTGATGAGTGTACAGGTTTTTCAGAAGAGACGGGGGTGTAAATGACTCAATGAAAGTGTGTGTTGGATCCTCGAACTTACCGTCTATGAAGAATGACAGAGAAACTGTGAGAAAACTCATTAATACAAATTCTATTCATTTCCTCGGAGAACTTGCACCTAGGATCTGTTTGTATGCTTGGCGTCAGTGAGAGCTGATGAAATGATTCATTTCTAAATGAGTGTGTCTCAAAGCAAGTGCACCTGAAGCAGCTCGCATCAGATATATTAAGATCTTGCCGAGCAAAGAGGAATACAAGCGCAGTTTTATTGATTCTGGGTTTTATCTTTAAAATGCAATTAGAAGTAATATTGCGAGGGGCTGGCTGAGCGCCCTCCGAAACATCATCACTCACCTCTGTGCCGACTGCCTCCATGATTGAATTGCAGAACAGATGGAAGGAGAGGTGGATGGATATTTTTGCTTTAAGATAGAGGAAATGGTGCTCCAGAGGAGAGAGAGAAAAGAAACAGACAAAAGGAGAGGGAGAGGAGGAGGAGGAGGAGGTGTGTTTTGATGAGCGGGTGGGAGGAGGGGTGATGATAGGAGAAAAAACGATGAAACAACACAGGAGCTAGATGATGAAACAGTGTCCTCTGCACCTCCCATTTGCAGCCTCTCTCTCGTTCAGTCATCTGCACAATGCACTGCACCAAAAATAACACCAACACAGTTTAATGGGTCAGTGTGATGAGAAAGTTCAGGCAGAGCAGAGAGCATAGGAGAGGTGAGGAGATGGGAGAAAGGGAGAGCGCCTGGATGTGAAGGAAGGAAAGGAAACAACTGAGTAAGTAAAGAGGAAGAAGAGATGATATGACAGCGTAGCAAAGGAAAGGAGAGAAAAGATAGGGCAGATTTTTTTTTTTTTAAATGAAAGAGAATAGAAGGGAAGGGGAAAGGAAAGGAAAATAAATACGCCATCGGACATGAAAGGAATGGGGGCAAGATGGTATGAGATGAATGGAAATGAAAGGAAAAAACTTGAGGAAAAAGGAAAAAGTGAAATAAAATAAAAGGTGGGTAAGGCGCAAAGACAAGATAGCTCAGGGAAGGAAAAGAAAGGAGAAAAAACATGACGGGAGGAGAAGAAAGGAAAGGAGACGGTATGAAGGTAAAAGAAAAACATGTAAATGAAAAGAAAATATAGCAAAAGAAAGGAATTCAAAGTATTAGAGGAGATGAAAGAGAGGGAAGGAAAACAGCAGAGAGAAAAAAGATTAATAAAGAAAGGAGAGAAGAGAGAAAGGGAAAGGAAAGGAATAGGAAAGAAATTAAATGAAAAGGAAAGAAACAAAAGGAGAGTAGCGACAGGGTGAGCGAGATGTTGTGGAGAAGTGGTTACTGAGAGACAAAAAGGCAAAGGAAGTGTAGATAGGCTAGTAGAGCAGCTGATCATAGGGAGAGAGGAGCCTCACGGGGGTGAGACAGAAATGATAAAGACAAAGCAGCTTTATTGTTAGCCTGTGGCACATTTCATCAACAAGTTCATTTAATGTGCTTTACATCGAACACAGAAGGCATCAAGACATGGCTGATTGATTATACAAAAGAAAAAAAAAAAAATTTGAAAGAAATATTTTTTTAAGTTAATGAAAGTTAATGACGAATATGAGCTATTCTATTCTACTCTATTCTGTTGTAGCTATAGTACAGATCAAAAGGATGAAAAGTGAAGGGGAGTAGGTGGTTTAGTCTGAATAGAAAGACCACCCACAAAATGAAAGGGGCAGCAGAGGTTGGACCTCCCGTACCAAAGCAGCACCAATTATCACAGTGGCATTAACTTACTGGCTTATGCACACGCATACACGTAAACACAAGACAAGTGTAACCCACCATCATGTAACTGGCACAGAGAGGTACAGACAGTTGGAATGTACATTAAAAGTGTGCGTTATGGTCATTAAGATGGAGGTCGAGCCTTGGAGATGGGGGACATACAGATTAACACGTGTGCAAAATCCTCTGCATGAGACTTGACTCTTGAAGACATGAGGGAGCCAACTGAGCCATGCCATTTGAGAGTCGTTATATAACTAATACAGCAGCTGTATGTGTAGGTGTGTGTTAGCTTGCAAAGGTGTGTGTCTGCTGTAAAGCGCTGCTGCAGGCTGCGCCTGTGCTTTTGCACTGCCTTGCAAAATTTTCCACTCGCACCCTGAATTCAGAACATTGACTCTATTCTCACTGCTTCACATGAATGTTTGAGCTGCCCAAAGGGGAGGAAATTACACTTTTTTTCAGACTCCACTCCTGAACTTAAACTAACACGGTCTGGACAAGGTTTCACTGTTCCACCCTTCACCTCCATTAAATACATTAAGCATCGCCCGGGGCCATTCCGCATGAACACTAGAGCTTTGGCCATGTGACACAGTTTGGTTGCAGGTTTGGGAAAATGTGTCATGTGCTGACAAAACCTTCGGTCTCAGTAGATGAGCTTAATTAGTTTTAGAAGAGGGAGTACAACGTGATTTCTGTTTAAACAGATGCCGAACATCTGCGAGTTCCTGTAGCACATATGGGAATACTGACAGTTCTGTATGCCATGCCCCCTTAGTTACCGTTGCTACGTCTGTCAAGTTTTCCTGTTTCACACTATAGGTGTGGAGCTTTTAATGGTAACAGGGGCAGATTTACAATTCATAAATTAATTTTTATTGCCATATTTTCTCAAATTGTGACTTTTATCATCTTATATTAGAGGCAGGTATTTA
>KV751337.1:4373366-4415256 GCA_001698575.1 Mola mola
CATTATAATTTATAATTTCCTCTATTAGATAAGAATATTTGGCCATATTTTATAGACAATCTGGTCCATGTTTCATTCCTTTATTCTTCTTTTCATGTAACAAAATATGGTTTGGCTGGGACATTAATACACATACACACACTGTGACTGAATTTTTTCAGAAAGAAACATAATGTTGAAAATATTCTGTTAATGTTGCTAATATGTATAAAGTGTATCGATGTATTTCTGAACCTTTGATTTTCCCCTACATGTATTTGGGACAAGCTTTTATTCATTCATTTGAACACATCCCTATATTTATTAAATACTTCACTTTTTGGCATTTGGCATTAATTGTGACAATATGGAAAACTTAGTTGTAAGTTTGTGTTTTTAGACAAAAGTAATGGTCAACTTTTAATTTTAATTAAACTTTTAATTAAATCCTATTCATTTAATGTTAGTTCCCAATGTGGAAAATGCTGTCTTTTTCAGCATCCTAGGCAGATGATGTCCAATGTACAGCTGAAAGAAATTCAGATTGAGAAACAGCATTTAAAACACATTATTTGATTAAATTGATTTTCTACTTACTTTGTTCTCTTCACTCAAAAATAAGTGTATCTTATTGCCTTTTATGTTGGATATCTGGGCTTCACTGTGCAGAGTGTGCAGGGTTTGACATTGTATCGGTGTTTTCACCTTCATTTGTTGAGGGAGGAGGAACTCACATTAAATCTGAGTTTAGGACGTGAATGTACAAGCTGCATCTCAACATCACCAATAAACTGAAAGCTGATAATATACAACTTAGAAATAGAAAAAAATAGAAAGTGATTTGTGTCCAGTTTGCAGTAGTTGAACTTTTTTGAAACAAAAAACATTTCATTATTCTTAGATCACGGAGACAGTAAAATTAAATATAATGACTTACTTACAGAAATAGTATACCTTTTACCTTAGAGCAGATAGTTGTGCTGTTTATTCCTTATTTTACACTCTGCTCTTTTAGATTAGGGAAAAAATATATAATTTTAGACACCCCCAATCGTTTATTTGTATGATGATTTTTGCGTAGTCCTGCTTCTCAGTCTGGACTTCTGTGAAAAAGTGGCTGTCCATCATTACTAGTGTTGCCGTAAACGACCATCTGCTGTAACAACATATCCAAACAGCCACTTCTTTGTGTTTGTGTGGGTGTGTGGATAAGCACTGATCATAGACCAGAAAGGTCTGGCCAGTTAGACAGATGTTGAGTCTGGCCTACTGTGTGTATATGAGTCCATACATACATAGCTGTACATGCAGGATCCAGTGGTTGAACAGATGTTTGGTGTTGGATCATTGCCCACACAGCTGCAGATTTGCAAAATATTCAGTATAATGTACATGATTTCTGATAGTTTGTGTTGTGTGTGTGATTGTGTGTGCATGTGTATAGAAGTTCCTCTGCATGTTCAAATTGATCCAAATCCAGCTTTTACAATACTTGCTCAAAGTCCATTAGACAGTGTTTCCATGGAGATTGTATGCACTGCTTTGATGTTTTCTGTAGCATACTGTCTCCCTGCCTGCTTGGGTGCTCTCTATCTCATAAAAGTCAGTACTGTGAAATCATTCTCTCCCACTTTAATTTTGTACCTTCAGTACCTTTTAGAAGAATAATCTGAGCATCCCTGTCCTCCCTGCCCTGATATTTGTTGTACAAGTCCCATGGTTTGCTTTAGTGTAGCTGTATCTCACTAACAAAGCCTCTTTGGATGGAGCAACACTGCAGCAGCCTGACAGCAGGTGTCCTCACTAGTATAATGGCCACAGCTGATGCTGCTGCTGATAAATGTTACTGTCAACACATCTTATAGTGACTCTGTGGCCATGATAAATTGTCCTGAAATTGATTTGCTTTACATACATCACCGATTTTTCACATTGCCTTAATTTTGCAGTGGAATCAGGCTGTTGATGTCCTGGTGACCAGCAGCTCAATGGTTGTAGAACAGGGCTGCGTGATCAAAAATATACCTTCATCATGATATTAACAGGAGTGATGATTGTTTTACTTAAACAATGATAAATGGCATATCAACATGTGCCTTGCATTCATATCGCCACACATCAGTGTATTTGCCCAATCAGATGGAGCCCTACAAGGGATATAATGATGCTTCACAATACTGATTTTATCAATTCATGATTTTCTCATATTTAAAAAAAAATAATAATAATGAGATTTAAGACAAATATTAAATGAAAAAGTGTCCCCTTTATTATTTCAGACCAAAAGGACAAAATGCATTTTCTAACTAAGTTTTACATTTTTTCTAACAAATTTTTCATGTATTTTCTTAAAAGAATTGAAGACTCCCTTTTCACATGTGAGGTAGGGAGATTAAGAAATGCACGTTTTGTTTTCTTTGTAAATGAGAAAATAAAAACATCTTCCGTCCTTAACCTTGGATAACGAGAAATAATGTATTTAGTGAGTCATCTTTTATTTTACCCTTTTTAATTGTTTTTCCATTCATGAATATGACATCTTTAAGGGCTTTTTTCATACAAAAGACAAGACATTTTACAGAAAAGAATACATACAATAAAAAATAATTATTATCAAAGAAATTAGCACTGGAGGGAACATATTTAACTTAAAGTACTGAACATGTTATAAGCAGTTACAGACTGATAGCTTTTTGTTTTTTGAGAATGTTGTATTGACTGAATGGAATGTTTGAACTCATTGATCCAATTAAAACATGCTTTGCAGTTGTGGATATGGAGATTAGATTAATCACATGTAATACATGAATTGGTGAGTCATCTTGTCATGGTGATTTTTAACTGCGATATTGCATATGACAAGTTTTCCTGGCATTGTGCAGCCCAAGTCTGGAAGGGTACAAAAATATCCTAAAATTTTGTAAAAAATGTTACTGGTCCGAAAAAACAATTGTTTGGAATGGCAGTGAAAAGTCGTATCCAGAAGAGAAGTCAGCTTGTCAGTAAATATTTCTGAACTCTTATTGTAAGTTTATTGTTCTTATTGTGAAGGAATCTCATTTCACTTTATTGTCCATTATTGATTTTGTGTTTGCTTACAGTTTACAGTACAGAAACCGTCCCATTCATTGTGCTCAAGGCTTCCAGGACCCTGGCTTTGACAAACACCAGCTTGCCTTGAAATAGAGCAGATGTCCATGGAGGGCAGTCATGTGTCGATACACTAATCTTTATATTTAAGTGTGCGATGGTATGAAGGCTTTTATAGCTTGGCCTCCATTTAAAGTCTGTGTTTAGGCCGATGGTTAGAAAAGATCAGTGAACTTGTGACTAGAGGACTTTTAGCCCATCTGAAGCCCATCCTCGGGGCAGCTTGAAAAAACCAGCATATTGAGTGAGTGTGAAAGGACAAGAGGAAAAAAAACTTCAAGAGGGATGACGACAGAAGGGAAAGTGCAGAAGGAGCATTGCCCTTGGGGTTTCTGTATCTTTAAACTGAAACATCTCTCTTTATTCGCTAGTCAACACAGACCTCATGCTAGGACTTGTGATCCGTCACACCGTACACAGTGTGAAAACACAGCACAGACACCAGCAAACAAAACATTTGGCCTCCTGTTTACAATCATTTCATCAGTACTTTATGACCAAATACCTGCAAACCTGATTACCTTCTCTTTAGCATCACCTGTAACTTATGTTAGCATGCTCGTTGACATTTACTGTAGTCATTTATGTCACTGTCAGAAACATTTTTGTTACCCTGAGTTTTGATTATTTATGCGTCCATTAATATATAGCAAATGTGAGAATATCATGTGAATATTAGCATCTAGCTAAGTAAAGAAGTGCTTGTACAGCTAGTACTACATCCTCATTAGAGCAGATGTGGTGTTCTTCACTTTCCTGAATACTAATGGATATTTTTATAAAGGAAAAGGAAAGAAAAAATGTGGAAAGTGATTAGTATGAGAAATGCCTCTAGCAGTGACTAGTACATCTGCATTGTGGCTGCATGGATCGTAAATTCCTTGACGACCTGCCTTTGCACTGGCTACCTCCATCTTTATTTCACTGTGCACCTCATCCACACCGCATTCCCTCCCTCACTGCCCCCCTCCGTCCCTGCTTGCCCAGTGAATCAGTCTGGTTGGCAGTGCGCTGCAGTCAGGGAGCTTGAGAGGAACATTACTCATGTCGAACTGGGCCAGGATCTGGGCTGCCTGAGCCGACGGGGAAGAAGAGATTTCACCAAGCTTCCCCCCCCCCCCCTCTTTTCCTTTTTCTGTTTCAAAGTTCAGAGGTGACCAAACCAGCTACTGATATGGTAAACCTTCTACTTAGAAGAGTCACCACAAATGTCAAATGTGTGCACTGTATTTTTGTCAAAGGATCATGTTGTGTGTCCATGTGTGTGTACTAATGATTGCCTCTTATGCTGCAAATATCTCCAGGTACAATTTTTGCACAAGTGATTTTACAACCCTGATCCCAACAAAGTGTGGATGTACATGTAATACATACAGTAAATAAAATAAGAATAGAAACAATTCTACAAATTGTTCCTTACCTGATCATAATGCTATCATTTGTTACCAGTGAAGCTCTTTTACCTATGAAATGTTCCAAATAGTGTTGCCCCTGTACAGAGTACAGGGGCAACAAACTAAACTGAGCTCGAACTAAGCTGAAACATTTGGTATATGTTCTTTTTAACTCAATATATGTCCAGTGATGTAGCCACCTGAGTGCAAGTGGCTAAATATGCATCACAGATTGCAGAAATAGGAAATTTAAATTACAAAATTCTGCTGGTGTAATTCCTATTTGTAAAATAGTGATATACTTATAATATAATAAATCAAAATATAGACTATAAATCAGGCAGGAAGCATAAACATATGGATTTTGTGACTGCCTTGTATGTGTTTATAGAGTATATCTGAGTGATCAGAAAACTTACCTCCCTTGATCTGTTCCTTCTGGTAGGTGTGTGTTACTTTAGGCCAGTCAGCCCATTGCGGGGAAGCAGTGGCGTCCTGAGCGGTGCGCACAGTTGTTTATATGTCCTGGCTAATGGGCTGGATGTGTGCAGCTGTTCAACACAACCGAACATGTGGTTTTGGCTCTGTTCTGTGTGTGTGTGTGTGTGTGTGTGTGTGTGTGTGTGTTTGTTAACCCCGCTATAGCCCTGCCTGGTTCTGGTCTCAGATATAATTTTTTTCCACTACACTTGTCTTATCTGTCCCCATTGCTCTCCTTTTATCCCTTGCTCTCTTTTCATGTAGCCCTTGCCATGGCAACAAGCACTCAGTGCTGGGCCAGGAAATTTCTGGATCGCTGAATGTTATTCCAGTTCAGCACTGCGGGGTCCAGACAGATAACTCAGCCCTGCTTGTGTGTGTGTGTGTGTGTGTGTGTGTGTGTGTGTGTGTGTCCCGTTTGTGTGTGTGTGTGTGTGTGTGTGTGTGTGTGTGTGTGTGTGTGTGTGTTGTACCATGGGATTACACCATAATCTCACAATACGGATTATCACTGCAGACCTGCACGCCCTCTGGCAATTACACATTCAGTACTTTTTATTTTTCTTTCTTTTACCTTTCTCTTTACCTTCCATATTGTTTTCCCTCTTTCTTCTCCTTTGTCTCTCACCCCTATTTTTGTCCCTCCTCTCTCTTGTTCTTGTTCTCTCATCATCCCTTCTCACCTTTCCACTCATCCCTCACACCCACTGTTCATTTTATCTCTGCATCCATCATCAATCCATCCTTTTTTATCCCTCTTCTCTCTTCCCTCTTGGTCTGTCTGTATGCCTCCTCTCACTCTGCTCTTGTTCCCTCTGCTTGCCTCATTTGCTATTTGCATTTTGATTCATCTGGCTCTTCTTTCACTCCCTCCATCCTCCCCTCTCCTCTCATCTCTCATTCATCTAAAATCTCTTGCTTTGACCCTGAGAAGAGAAATTCTCTTACATATGCCTCTTTTTTCTAATCTCCCTTTATCTCAAGACTTTTATCTCAATCTTTACCATCACTTTTCCATCTCTTTCTTCTTCTCTCCCTCACTCTGAAACCCCACCCCTGTCATCCTGGTGGGGGAACCCTTGGCCCCCTCTGCGTGCTACTATGGTTGCAGGGCTACATGCCAGCCTATGGGGGATGGTGCTGGGTGGGAATGCGTTGAGTGCAGTTGTTCCTTCCCTCTTTCTGTCTGCGGTTCCTCATTTTGACAGAAGACGCAACAGCATTTGTGGGGGATAAGAGGAGCTGAAGTGAGGGCTGAGACTTTTGATTGTTGAGAGAAAGAGAAAGTGGAACGCTGCATCTCGTCTATAGTGTGAGTTTTTCAAAATATTAAGATGCCCATTTGGGTAACCTTCCTGTTATTGCAAAATTGCAGAGCTTTCTCATCAGAACATGATCGCATCAGTCAGACCATGTCCAGAAGCTCTCTAGATTGCATTGTGATCAGATCTTACCAGGGTATAAATGCAGCCCATACGATGGAACCACTTGCAAGATGAAAGATTGTAGCCTTAGTATTCCCTAACTCCTTTATTGAGATCTTAATGTGAGAAGCCATATCCAGAAGGAGTCATACAAAATATCAATACAGTGATAGATTGTCGTCCTTTCTCACAATTTTCTATACACTGGTGCCAAATGTGAATATATATTTAAAAAATATAGGGCTCATTAGCAGTTTGAATCCCCATAGTCGCTACAATGTCGCTAAATGCTGCAAATGCTGCTAATAGTCAATTTGAAGATTGCTAAAAATAGAGTTAGTGATGGTTGTGATGTTCAAACCTGCTGATCTGAGCACTTGCCACTTAATGTTAATGTTGTGAGTGTGGATGTTTGGTTGATACGTTTAAATGTACTTATTTATGAATGGGATTGGTTGTAGAAATGAATTGCACTGTGAGACTAATAAAGTATTCTCAATCTGAATCTGAACCAAAAGATCCCTAACTTGACATAGAAGAGGAAGTTCCCAGCGGGAAAACATCAGACAGCAATGTAAATAAATTAACATTAAGAAGTGTACCAGCCAATTTCTGGTCTGAAGTCTGGATGAACTTCAGCTTTTACAACATTGATGGGACGAACAAATCGATATAGACCATGCAATATGCAAGAAGTGTCTGATGAAAGTAATGTTCTTGGGCAACACTATGAGCATGCAAAATCACCTAAATCGCCACCATCCAGGTTTTGTTGATGAGGCTGATAATGTTATAAGCCTGTAGTGATGAATACAGTGTTCAACCCTTCGACCCTTCCTTTTTTCATCAGCTGACAATTTTAAATCCATCACTGTGTTTATTTGAAAGGACCTCAGCCTCTACAGTGTTGTCGAAAATGAACATGAAAAACACTGGAACCAACTTGGAAAATACTCGTTCTTCTCTCTGACTATTATACAGTGAAATTACAGCACTTGTGGACACAAGTTACAGCCTGTACTGTACATAACAGTACTGTTATGTAATTGTCTTGCAATTTATCAGTTTTAAAGAATCACTATATCATGATATATTCATGGGCAAGGTATTGTTTTGTGAGTTTCCCTGCATTTCCCACCTCTAATATCCAGATAAACATGTGTTAAGTATAAATAGTGGTGTTTATGTTGATCGTTTTTGGCGCTTAATTATATACCCAGAGCTTAGACTCTAATATTGTTTGTCTATTTCTCTGGTCATTTCAATTTTCATTTTCATTTTTTCAAGCACACAACATAGATGTTTTTAATAGGGCAATGTAGTGAAAAGATGAACGTGGAACATCCAGTCCCATGTCATGTCAGCACCACACAGTGAAGATGAGTGATTTGTTTTTCCTGCAGTGACAAACAGGACATGCTAAAACGCTACAGGCGCTGTGCTTAAACATGCAAATGATCATTGTTATTTCACAGAATTTTTTGCAGACAAGTAAAATATTACAGAGGGATTTCCTGACACTGCAAGCTCTAAATTCACCTGGGGAGAATATCAGAATGAACTCCGTCTGACCCAGGTGCAGCATGGCGCTGTGACACTCCAAGGCCTCCCGTCTGTAGCTCCTCAAAATGCTGTCAGCGCCCAGATAGCGAGACATGAGGAGCACAGTGTCAAGGTCAGCAATGTTGTTCACACGCTGTTAAGAGAATCCTTTAAAGATAGATTAAGTCTGCTCCACGATGTACAGATGGTCTACACATGGTTAGTAACAGTGTTGTTTATGAATGACTAACTTGAAAATGACGGAACACCTCAGATTTTTCCATTATTGTTTAAAAAAATCAGAAATGAAGGAAAATATTTAGTTAATGTTAACCCTAATTATACTTACTGTAGCTCTGCTGAGGGAATCCTCAAGCCACCCTGACATGTGTATGAATTATGTTACACATACAGTATAATTCAACACTGTGCTTGATTCTTCTTGAAGAAAATATCTTTCCACAAAGTGTCTGTTGGACTGGGAATCAGGCAGATGGGCTCAGAGCAGATCTGCAGCAGACAGTATCAGCAGACACAGGTACAATAAGACTATTGTTCTGTGTGTAACTCTACCACAGCCTCTCCTCCATGTCTCAGTCACACACATACACAAGCAGTGCATCTGGTAAAATAACATTGGTCAGTGCACGAGAAAAAAAAACCAAACTCCGTTATGACAGTCACAAATGCGTGCGCACACACACACTTTTTCTTTGTCTGTGAATGAGTCCAAAGCTTTCCATTGGTTGGTTTGTGTGAAAAGGCGAGATACAAAGAGACATTTAATAGGCTGACAATTGAGAGGGAAGGAAAATGAAAGAGAGAGAGAGCAGTTGGGTGCCCGGTTTCAAAGATCTCAGTGTGCTCTTTAAACTCAGGATATGTCAGTTTAAAAGGCTGCTTCTTTAACTTTTACCATCTCCAGAATTCAAATGAGAGGGTCAGTCTCTCATCTCTGTAAACCAGACCCATGAACTACTTCAGAATGCACTGTAAAACGCAACAATCAAAGTAAAAACAAATCGTAGAATTGTATAAAAGAATTTAAATCTCTAGTACAAGTTTCCTAAAACTGATACCAGACTCTTTTATACTGCAAAATCTAATACTGAAATTAAATCGACTCATTTTTTAAATCTCAAATGAGCAAAGTATTCTTCCTTCTGAAGGTCTGTATTTACTTCAACAACTTGCAGAACTCTTTATATCTAATAATCTTATATATAAATATATCTATATTTATAGATTAGGACCGACGGGACTTGTTTTACGTTCCCCCAAAGTGGCTGCTTTGCCCATTCTGGCCTATCTTAGAAAGATGGAGGTGCAGAGGAGGTGAACAGTTACCTACATTGTACGCTCTATGTTACATGGAGAGGAAAAGAGGACTGACTGCAGTATCTGAAGAATTTTGACCATTCTTTTCTCTTTAACACTGAAGGAAAAGCACATCCTCTGCTTGTACTTGTCCTTTCCCCTGCCTGTTAACCCACTGTTGACTCACTCAACATGTAACTCTCTCTGAGAGCTAATCTATAGTAGTAAATTAAGGGGCTGCTCACTGCATGACATCAGCTCATTACACGCCACAGTGGACCCAACATACAGTCTGTCACCTCCTCTCCTCTCCTCCCCTCTATTTATTTCAATCCCAAAAAGAAAACCTTTTGTGCCCTTTATTTTATTTTTTTCAAAATGAGCTGTAAGAGTTATGGAGACTTTCCACAATCCTTAGTTACTGACAAAGGGAACAAAGGGAACAAAAACTGCACTATGGTTGTTTTAGCAAAAAACACAAAAATAATAGCTCTGGAATGCCAAGGTTCATCCCCGTTTTTTCTGTCAATTTTAAATGCTAATGTTGTTAGGAGAATGATGTTGTATTGATAGGGAAATGGGAACTGAAATCAAAAAGTTTCTGTTATTGATGTAAAGAGCTTCATTTGCTGCTTTTAAACAACCCTTGCAAGTGCGCAGAGCGCAGTGTTCCTGGATTTCTGGATCAGGTTCAGACCAGGGAGGGTCAGTGGCTCAGTGTCTGTGGGTTTGGCTTCCTGTGATTGTAAATCTATCCCTTTGCACGGTAATATGTACGTGTGTGTGAGGAAGAGAGATCTGGAGATCAGGGTGTGTCGTCAGAATTTCAAAGAATTACATTCAACTTAGTTTTTTCTCTTGTATCTTATGTTAGAGACAGGCTTTCAACCCTTGTTTTCTAAATTTATTTTATATGATTTTTCAGACATCGTCCTCCTCTACCATTTGCTGCCGATGGTCTCTATTACACGCGTCTATATGTTTACCTCCTGCCCTTGCTAATTCTATCAGCACAACAAAAGTCATGTCATTCCTAGTACTCTTTGTAACCTGAAATACTCTTTTCATTCCCTAATTTTCCCTGTCACCTTTGATATTTTTCATTATTCATCATCTCATGGTCCTCATCATTTGCACTTCATTTAATATACATGGGACTTATAGTAACGCAGATGTGGCTGAAAGTATTTTGTGTCTGAAAAACATTTGTGCCCAATACGGATGTCAGAAAATGCAGAAAAACTAAAATGCTATAGATGTCATGGATATCTAGTAATATGCAAAAAAATCAAGATCCCGCATTCAACAATTTTCCCACTTTTCAGGGTATTAATGAAAACTTATAAACTCAAAACTACGATAGCTGTAGACTTCGCTCTACCACTTTACTCATGACCATCAGTCTTGAAACACGTCTCCTACCAGCCGTGCTTTGATTCATGGTTTTGTCTCTGTCCTGCTTTCGTTCTAACCCAAATGCATCATGCCCCTCCCTCCTAACCTCATTCGTGTGACACTTTGTGCTTTTGAGGACTGCTTCTGATATTGTTAGGTTGAAACATTATATGAGAGGGTCTGATATTTAGGGTTTTAATTGTTTTATGGAGCTTTATAGAACCTCAGTGTCAGTGACAACAGCTGCCCTCTCAGTGTCAGTCATGTTAACTTGCTGGAAATAATATAAAGTCTCAATGCAATGCTTGATGCTTAAATGTAACATGCCTCAGCTACAATCATCAGTGAACACTCAATTTTAGCTCTGTTTTTCTTTTCATCTTTCTATATTTCCTCCTTTCACTCATCCATACCTTCCCCATTCCTCCTTTTTCCTTTAATCTTCAGCCATCTGTGTCCTTGTTTCCCAGCAGTCAGACAGAAATAGCCACATGTCTACCAGTAGTCAACTGGAGTAGCTCCATTTCAGGACTCACTGTGTGTGTGTGTGTGTGTTGCTCCCTCCCTTGGCATTCTCTGTTAGAAACCTGACATTTACACTCTGGAGAAGGATGCACCATCTTGCCAATCAAAGCCTTCCTAATCAGGCCTTGTGGCCTTGTGCTCTCTTGCTCCTTCTCCCACATTTCCTGTTCATCTTAACACCAGATGTTGGCTATTTTCAGATTTATTTCTCATTTTCAACTGTGTTATTTTTGTATCAAAAATCTCCAGGTCAATTATTGTTCATAAATGGCTTGA
The DNA here is from genome assembly GCA_001698575.1 of Mola mola. Classification (NCBI taxonomy): domain Eukaryota; kingdom Metazoa; phylum Chordata; class Actinopteri; order Tetraodontiformes; family Molidae; genus Mola; species Mola mola. The sequence goes on from KV751337.1 coordinate 4,384,849, forward strand.
TATGTCCACAATTTTTTTCTTTGGGGTTTTATAATATCACCTTTTGTCTCACCTTATCCAAATTTAGCTGGGGATCAAATAATTATTTCCCCCACTGTATATATCATCCATCCCTACTTGTCACTAGTTTTAATTTTGTGGCTGATCGTGTAATGACCTGAATGTTTAGACTCTCTCTCTTTTAGGAAAAAAGTTTTTGAATATTTATTGTCTTCAATGTTAAAATATTTACACATGCAATCCATGTAAATTAGTGGCATGTAAATTAAGTACACACACTAATAACTTTCTTTGGAAACCACTGGTTTCCCAGTCATCCAATATTGGCTTGATTAAAGTTTTATTACCTGCTCAACTATTATGGTGTAATGATAAAATATTTAATTTATTTGATGCCCGAAGACTCAACATGCAAAGAAATTACTCTTTTCACACACACACACACACACACACGCAGTTCTCATTTGTGATTTTAATAATTATGTGAGTACTGGCAGGGCAATTTACTGCTGGGTAATTGATCTGCACAATAATCAGAGATACAAACCAGCAAGCGGGCCCATTTTGTCAACTGCACACACGCACCCACACACACTCACACACACTCACACACATGCACACAAACCCTTACACACACACATACACTCAGTGATCCAGTGTTGAATTAGTGCGGCCTGGTTTTTGAGTCATATTTGAGAGTCCCTCTCTACTGAATTCACTGCTCTGATAGTTCAGAGAGCTGATGTCAGTGTCACGTGTAATGTGCATGTGTGTGTGTGTGTGTGTGTGTGTGTGTATATGTTTGAATCAGATTGATTACTTTTTTCCCCCAAATAACCATTCCAACTGCTGCACTGTACAGCAATCGCCCAATCATAGCTCAGTTTAGGCAATTTCTAGACCTACTGAAACAATGTGCTTGGTGTGGCACTGAAAGATTGCTGACGTTCATAATAAATGGAAAGTTTTACAGTCTAAAAAACCCCGAATACAAACAGTGTTTGTCTGCTTTAACATAACATACACTGGTTAATATAGTGTATCTGGCTAACTTGCTTTACTAGCCTATTTACTTACCTACTAGTAACCTAGCTACGTACAGAGTCATGACTAGTGCATCCGTTGTTCGATTCAATGTAGAGTTTAGGCTAACATTAGCATCTCTGTCTGTTCTTTTAAATGTAGGGAGGTTAGCAACATGTGGAACATACCCAACTAAAAGCCGTTGTGAGTCAGACATGTTTTTTTATTGTGTGATCACTTTGGATGTAATTACACTTTTTTGAACTTTGAGCCATCAATGCAAGCTTTCAAACCGACAATGTAAAAGCAAAATTGTAGAATTTTTTTCGGACCAAGGTCAAATTTCACAAGTTTTCACTTCCACTGGATACACATCTGATGATGCCACGTCACATTCAAAACATTCCACATAGCAGACCACTTGATGGTCATGATAGCCAAGCTGTAGTCCGAGGGCATGCATTATTGGTTCAAGTTTGATGTGTTGTGTGTATGTGTGTGACTGTGCTCGTGTGTTCGGGGGGAGGGGAAGGGGCAATGTGGAGAGCTGGATGTATTCCCAGAGCCAGTTTCCAGCCTGAAAGCTGAAGATAACACAGCACTGCTCAAAAAGGGAGTAGGAGGATGTTAAAGAGGGGAGATGAGAAAGCAGCTAAGAGAGAAAGGGACATGGGCTGCACAGCAAGAAGAACAAGAGAAAGGGAAGAAAAGAAGCTGAATAAAAGGGGAACAGGGGCAGGAGGGGAGAGATAGTGCAAGAGGAGCAGAGAAGGAGATGGAAAGAGGAGAGAATGTTGCGATGAAAGCAGCAGAGGATTGATAATGTGGATCCATAATAGAAAAGGGAGAGGGAGGAGGAGTATTAGTGTTGGTGGTGCTGTGTAGAGAGGGTTTGTACATCATGAGTCATGCCTAGGGAAGTTGCTGGCCACTGGGGAAACGGTCCCAGGCATGAAAAGGCCTTCTGGAACTTCACGTAATGGGTTGTCTTCATCGAGAAGAGAGGACAGACAGATGGATGGATGGAGGTCAATGTATATCTAGGACACTCCTCTCCTCTCGCTTCACATCCCCGCCCTTTTATTCCATGTGGTCAGATTTACTGCAGCATTTCAAGGCCAGACTGATCACTACATGCACACACGCACACACACACACCCTTTTCTGCTTTATTAATGCCCCAAGGCTAACTGATTTGCCAAAGGTTCGTCTTTCATTCCCTCTGTATCTCTCCAATTCACCTCCTCCTCTCCTCCTCTCACAGTCTAAATGCGGCAAGCAATCACAATAGTCCATAATAGTCCAAGCCCACGCCGTTCGGTTATAATGGAGGGTGAGGAGAAACTGAGGGAGAGGGAGGGGGAGTCACATATTGATAGGTGTAAAATAACAGAGAAATAGGAGAAAGTAAAAGATGAAAGGGTAAAAGGTTGATGAAGATAAAGTTTAGATCTAGTTGAAAGTTTATTGCTGTTCTGTTAAATCCTGCAGATGTGAATTTGTTTTCTAATCCAGTGCTGGCTTTTTCCTGGCATGATCACTGCCACACCTGAGGAATATGTCACCTATCTCCCCCTTTTGCCATATTTGTTCCACCTCCTACTTCACTCTTTCAGTTTTGTGTTGATTTTTTAATTTAAAATTTTGTTTCAGTCCTCTTTCTTTTAGATGCTGCTTATTTTCTGTTTTCCCGTAGTCTCTCTCATTTCTGGCTTTTCTCTCATTAAGCCGTCCTCATACGAAGAGTGATTCCATTTGTCATTTACAGTAGTGGGTAGAGGAGCCAAAAACTTCAGCCTAAATACTGTTAGGTTTCAAAAACTCATGTAGGAATAGAATTAGAAAGACCATGTCTGATTGTCAAAAAGTAAATATAAAGAATGCCCACCCACGATGAGAATAAGATCAGAACATCTTACGAGTTCTAATAGCCACTTGACTCAGTTGCTGGCATGGCTCAGCTCTCAATTATGACATTTTATTCTTTCATTTTCAAGCATTTATAAAAAAGAAACCATCTTTAATAAGAATTTACTGGAGCTGTACTTTGAGTTTCTAGCTTGGCTTTGTGTCCCATCTGCTAACCACAAGACGATTGAGATGTTTTGGCTTCACTTTTGGGGATCCAACCATCTTTATATGGGTTAGAACGCTCAACCTCTTTGTTTGAATGTCTCATATCAGAGCGTGTCCTTTAGGCTAATTAGGAAAAAAAAACTTTGTGAGATTTAATTCTTGTCAAATAAAAACAGGTGTGTTCTCTTGAGGAAGCTCATATGTGTCTTAAAAGATCAGTCAGGTACACATGAAATAATTGTAGCCTAGTAGGTCTTTCTTCTCTTCATCAGTCTGTTAGCATGAGTATGTACGATACGAAAGAAACAAGAGGTATCTTTAAAGCCCGATATGTGTCTCTATTATTAAATTTGTTAATGTGAATGCAACACACACTTACTGCTCTGTGTCAGCTCAGTGTCAGCACTCCTCACTACCAGAACCAGCTATTCCTAGTCAATTTTAGCAGCTAGCTGATAGGATAAGATGGTAAGATAACAGAGAGCGCCAGATAAAAGAAAAGAAAGAAAGACAGAAAATGAAGAAATTAATGTTATTCACTGCATATTTAACTTCAGTAGGAGAGTTTTATAAATTAATCCTTAAGTTTATGAGAAAAAGTAACTAAAACACAATACCACACAGTTACTGTGTTTGAACTTAACCACTGTGTTGATCCTCTCTTCTTCATCCTTTTCTCCTCTCTGCTGAGTCACAATCATGTGGAGAGGGGAACACCTAATGATGCCCCATGACTTAAATGTACTCCAGTGCTTCCGTAGTGTGTGTGTGTGAGAGATGAGGTCATTGTCTGTTTAGTGTAGTACTCATTGCCTCAAATACACACCCTGAGGTCTGTACTGAACAGTGACAGTCAACAAAACAAACACACTCCAAAGCAGCTCAAGCTCACAGTGAATATTTACTACCATGGGAGATTACACTCTGCAACGCACAGTGTCATTTAGAACATCGATCAATACATACAAGCAAGATGGATGTTTTATTGTTAGAAAAACAACAAGAAAATAGGACTTGCTCTGTTTTTCTATCCAAACTCAAACACTTCCTGTCTTGTTCTTTCCCTTCTGTGTATCCGCCTCTATTGGCTGATGTTTCTGTAGGATTTTAGGGCTTTTCCTTCATTGCGTATAGAGGCACCAGCGCCGCACTATCAGAACCATCAGATTTAACTGTGTGTGTATGTGTGCACATATGCAGGAGTGTCTGGTTCAATGTATTTAATATTATAAGGATAAGTTAGCTCATAATGAATAAGAGGCAGTGTGGTCATGGATAGTAGGGTTTGAAGAGAAGACTTTACATTGTTCGTATGTGAATAGCATCCAAACTGCTGCTGTAATAAAATCGACAGACAAATCGAGCAAAAACCACCACATGTGAAAAGAATTGAGGGGAAATGATTCAAATTGTTGATGTTTCTCTGTGACAATGTATAAGGTTTCAAGTGAATATTTAATCATTTATCCTCAACGACTTTGGATTAGTTGTCATCATTTTAGGTGTGCAGTTCATTGTAAATAAAGATTTGACAGTACACAGGTGGCCACAGTTAGGGAATGTCTCAGGAGTGCATGGCACCAATAGGACACTTTATAAACTTCACAGAACTTGGCTGCGATAGTTGCACAGTCTCCACTGGTGGATTGGAAGTCGAAGATCAAGTTATACCATCATGTTGCACAGAGGCTTCATAACACAAGGTAACACACTTTTTGTGTTGCCAGCTGCAACCTCATGTGACTGTGTGATATTTTTCGTTTCTGTTATAAACAGGAGCCTGTTAGGAAGTTTGTTTTTCTTTTTTCCTTCTTAACTGGAAAGTTACATTAAAGTTACTTGTCCTTACTGTTTTATTCATGTAAGTTGTTAATATATGATGAACATTATAGAAATCCTAAACATTTTTTCCACAAACAACACCCATGATCTTCCCAGTAATAAAGGAACACTTACTCTCACAAGCCACTCAACAGGAGGAAAATGAGACAGTCATGGCTTAGCGCAGGTCAATACTAAAATCTTTACTGATGACTGTCTGAGTGATGGGACTGTAACTATGTGGCGTGAAAATACTGTAACTATCCCTTGTTTCTGAATTGTGAATATGGAAGTTGTTGTCATAATCCTCCTGTTTTGCTTCGATCTTTTAATTTGTGAGCTGGATTGGACTGGACTGTTCTGGTTAAAGCAAATGGACTCATTATTAAATGGATTGAATTTTTGAGGCTTTTTTTCAACAGTATCCATTCTTTTTTCATGGTAAGGTTTACAAATTAATCAGCTATTGGCTTCATCCTTCTCCAAACCGTCTTTTTTATATTGGCCTTTAAAAATCCACAATTAGTTGACCTCTTCGCCAGAGCTTTCTAAGATTTCCTGTAACTAAATGTGGACCTTTCTCTTCTGCATGCTTGCACAGCCTCCTTTGAAAAACACTACATATCGCTCAATGAACTGTTATGGCGTGCTTTCTCATTTTACTTTTATCACAGACACTTACTGTAGACCAGCTTAACATTCATCCCATTATATACCCAACCTCCAGTAGAAAAAATCAGTTCAAATATGGACAAAAGCATTTTTTCCTACATGTATGTCAGTTTGTCACTGAGCCACACATATATATGACTCGGAACACTCACTCAGTGCAAGTATCATTTAACTCACCAACATATGATATTACACAACTCATACATGCAGTTAACATTTTAATTGTTTGGATATTGTGTGTGTGTGGCTGTGTGTGCCTTTGTTTGGGTATTACTGTCTGTGTTTTTTGCTTTGCTCTCAACATTGCAGGGAGAACCCGAGGCAGCAGTTGACCCCTTGTTCTTCTGTTATTATCATGTTGTGTTTTACTGGGTTGATGTTAAATAGTACAGACAGTAGGGATAAAAGAGGGAATCACATGTTTATTCCTCCAGCAAAGTCTCACTCTACATTCAAAGGCATTCATTCTTGTTCCCTTCAGGATGAATTGATGTTAACTGTGGTGATTTTCTCCTGAGTGCCACATTTATCAATGACCCACCAACTGCAACAGTATGTCATTGTGTTAGCATGTTAACAAGCCAAACTTTTCATTGCTAATATGAACTTGCTATTATTCCGGTGTTAGCTTTTAGAACAGCCACCCAGTTTTGTAATTTTTCTTTGATTTTTGTACTGTTGGTAAGTAGGCTGCATAGATAAATATTGGTCTGTTGTATGTCGATATACAGTCATGTAAAACCACAACCACTACAATCAGGATTCTGCAGAAGATATTTGACCAGATTCTCTACGCTGTTTCTGTATCTGACTTTCGATATGACTCAATTTATTTTGTCCAGACTGAATAGCTTTCATCAAAAATAGATTGGATGCTTTTTTTTTCTACACAACTGAGCTTAGCATAGTCTCAGTTATCCTGTTTTCATTTAATTTAACAAAAAGACAAATTGCTAAAAAATAATTGCAGCACTGTCTTCTTTCAGTTTTTTATTTACTGATGCTCAGCCCATTAAAGGCAGTGCTTCTATTCTAAATAACCTCCAAAATGATCTAATGAACTTCGCTATGCCTTTTACCGAGCAAACAGATTGAGTCCTGCAATAGGTAAGAGATGGAACTGCATTGTCCATCAATGCAAATTGCATATGCACACTTTGTTTATACATTTACAACATTGACATGTAAAACATGTAAAAATGCAGCCTAATTGTCACTTGTCTGTTACTATGCTAAATTGGAGAAACAAACTCCTCAAATAATTTTTAGGCCAGGAGCTTGGAACTATAAGATATAAACACGTGTTTAAAATATATAACAGACTTCTGAGATCTGGAGTGCTGTCTTGACAGAAAATCCTCCTTTCTCACCCTTATGAATGGATTACTGGGTAATGCAGGATCAGCAATCATATCCTGGGTGGTTAGGTGCATGCTGGCCCAGATTCACTGTCAAATTTTGACTATCTTGCACAAAGTTAGGATTTGGATTTAGAGACACCATATGCCATATGCCCTATTACTGTAGCTAATCAGCAACACTGGAAAATAGGAAAGTTGTATAAAATTGGTTCTCATTTCAAGTATTGGAATCCTATTCTCTGGGGTATATCAGGCCTGCTGAGGCGCAGTCAATGGTAGAGCACATATTTGATTGTTATGCAGGCTGTTTTATGTTTGGTTAGATTTTAGTATGTATTTGTGTGAGGTTACAAAAAGGAAGCAAAACATAAATGCCTGAATTATTAGATCATCCTAACTGAAGATCAAAGAGGAACAGGTTGGGTGAAAGAATGAATATAATTAAACCAGGAGTTGGCAAGAATAAAAGAAAGTCAATAAAGAGCACTTCAGAGAAAACCCTATTTCTGTTTGGGATGATAATAAGAATGGCAATGAAATGAAATAATTACAAACAAGGAGAACAGGGTACTGTGCTAAAGATAAAAAAAAAAGGAAGCACAGCAGTGACAACAGCGAGGGAGTTTGGGAGAGCAGAGAAGGATCTTTATGGTCTGTATTGATCACTGAGCCATGTGACCGTCCCCAGGGAGGTCCCCTGCAAGTCTTTCTCTGGCTGCGACTGTGCTGCCTGTCTATGTGGGCGTCATCATGCCGTCTGTGTGTCTCAGTGCATTAAGTATACAGGGAAGTTGCATCTGTGTCTGTGGACTTCATTGTGTTGAGCATTTCTCCAGGCAAACAGACTCAGATGTAAAATGACAATCAGGCTGAAACTGGGGCAGAGACAGAATCATTCATGAATCAATTGTGCATTGGCTAATCTCATTTGGGTTCCAGGTTGAAGCATAAAGCTCCTGACTTCAGACTAAAATAATACACCCTATAAGACACCCTTAACTGAGATGAGGTTTGTGCTGAACTTTTGTGAACATCAGCAGCGGCTTACATCAGGGATCTGAAATAACGTCCCTGGAAATCCTAACTTGATGAGACAACAACACTGTATTTTTTTCTTTATTTCATAAAAAAAAAAAAATAAAATAAAACAACTCAGGATTCACATCCAAATGAGCTATATCTAATTGCTGCATTAACTGTTGCTAATGCATTGAAAAAGTTATGAGAACATTTAACATTTTACATCAGCTCCATGCTTGAAAGATAAATTCCAGCCCAGCAATGTTGGACTTTAATAGTCTGACGTGGCTCTATTTCTACTTTAGGGTAGGGAAATTTGTGTTCCGCCACCATTAACAAAACTCCACTGACCTAATTACTGTGAAAATACTGATACTCCCCAGATCTCTTCAGATTCGTCATTGCTATACTGTTCTAAGTAACGGACTTTGGGGTCAAGAATTAGCTAAACACGTTAGCGCTTATTTTCTGCGCCCCTTCCTCAGATAGACCCCCCCCCCACCCTTACCTAAAAGCAGACGGCAGAGATATGATTTTATTATCTCATTTTAAAGAGTAATAGGCGGCGTTCCAACATGTTTGAATCTTTGATTTGCTGGTTCCTACTCAGTGCTCCTTTACAGGAAATTGTGCCTACAGCTCACACAATGTATCATGGGGTCAGCATGTTTTATTAGAGTCAGCATTGCCTGTGATGGTCACTGAGCAACAGGGGGAAGTGCCTCACAATACAGTGATGGATGTGATGGTTGACGATATAAACCCAAACTTCAAGAGATGCTTGTTTCGACAAACTAACAGTACTCCTTAATCATATCTTGATTAGCAGCTGAAGACCAATACTGCAGCTGCACTTTAACTGTAGCTACTAGATGCAAATAGCATGTGTCAGTTTTCTTTGGTGGTTCCGTTGTATGTCCTTCACAGTGTTCAGAGTTTTTGTAATTATTTTGCAGTTTCCTAAACACCCTTTGGACTTTTCCTGTATCACACTGCTTACCTTTTTTTAATCAATGCTTGCCAATGCTCCTCATATATCTTGTGTTTTTTAAATTCATTTTAATTTATTAATAATTATTATATAGCAGTGTACCAGTTCTGCTTCAGTGTTTGCATCTGTGCCTTTCAAATGCCGTTTACTCCTTTTTTTTTTTGCTTTATTTTATTTTAGGTTTTAAGTTATTATTGCTGCCTAAACCTCACCAAGTTTTTCTGTTAAAATAATTATTTACACCCCAACCCAGCCTGACACAAGTTATGAATCTTAATTTTAAATCAACACAGGTAGGGCAGCAGTCTGTTTTCATGGGCTTTTATAATGCATGATTTCTGACACAAAGCCTCCAAGATTTCCATTTCCATTTGGGACACGTCCATGGACCCAAAGAAACTATATCCACGATTCAACAAATCACAATACACCATTACAGAAAGATATGATTACTTTCGGGGATTCCCTGTTACTTACCTACACATATTGTAGATCATTTATGCAGTTCTTATTAAATAAGTAGTGGTTTCTAGGGCTGTCAGTGGAAAATTGACAGCAATACTAACAAACTAACCGCAGAGGAGGGCAGGCCACCATCACAACCACATGTGAAGTCACTTCAACTCATGTTCTGGTGGAAACAATGTCAGCTTCACTGATGGTAACTCTGTCTTAATTCATCCCTTTGGGAGCATTTCACTTTCAGGTAAATTAGAAAAACTGAATCATCATTTAGGTTAAATCTACACCAAACAATCCCTGAGAAACAAGGAAACACAACAAATTTGGGGACTCAGCTCACCTTAGCATGCTATCATGTAGTTAACAGAAGTTAGGTGAAGCTGCCCCCTCCCCCAAAACTGGGGAGCTCACAACCATGTAACTACAGTCAACGGTTGTAGCAGGGAAAAAGTGCTGCTAGCCATGGCTGAATACATTAGACATAATTTACACTTGAAAATGACAAATTCAATGCATTAATACACTTAGTCAGTGCAATGAGCCTGTGCTACTCTATAGTGCATTCTCTCATAGGTTCCTGAAGAGAAGTGATCTGGCGACAGCATAAGCAGAGCTCCAAATCCTGCAGCACAGGATCATAAAAGCATGCTAAAAAAGTTATATGGATTATCTAACTGCAATAATATTACAAATTGCGGTACTGAGCAACCCTGAATCACTGCAGGGGAAATTCCTTCACCGAAATAGCCCCATATATCTATCTCGTACTAGCTGATATTTAACATTATTAGAGTATGTGCATTTTCAAATATATGCCTAGATTCGGGATTCAAAATACAATTATTGCAATTCACACACCTACCTTCAGCAGGGAAACGGATTAGGAGACAAGAGAAGAAAAAGTCAAGAGTGAAGGATTTAGAGTAGGAAATCAAAATGTTAAAGGTAGAGAGCTGGCTGACATGATGTAGAGAAGAAAAGCAGATGTTCTGTGTGTGCAAGAGACCAGGTGGAAGGGTAGCAAGACTAGAAGCATTGGATTGGGTTCAAACTGTTCTATCATGGTGTGGAGAGGAAGAAAAATGGAGTAGGCGTGATCCTGAAGGAGGAGTATGCAAAGGATGTTATAGGTGAATAGAGTGTCGGACATGGTCATGAGTGTGAAGCTGGACATCGAAGGCATGAAGTTGAATGTTGTCAATTTGCCCAACAAGTTGGCTGTGAGATGGACGAGAGAGAAATTCTGGAGCAAGTTAGATGAAGTTGTAGAGAGTATTCCCAGAGAAAAGAGAGTGGTGTTCGGAGCTGACATCAATGGGCATGTTGGTGACAGGAACAGAAGTGAAGAGGAGATGTTGGGCAGGTTTGCTGTCAAGGGGAGCAGTTGGGAAAAAAGCTGGAGAGGTGGAGGTATTTGCTGGAAAGAAGAGGAATAGAAGTGAGTCGTAGCAAGACAGAATACATGTGTGTGAATGAAAGGGAAGCAACTGAAACAGAGGGGTTACAGGGAGTAGAGGTTTGAAAAGGTCCATGAGTTTAAGTACTTTGGTTCAACTGTTCAGAGCAACAGGGAGTGTGGTAAAAAAAAGTGTGACAAAAGAGTAGTAGCAAAAGTAAAGGGAAACATTTACAAGAATTGTAGTGAGACCAGCAAAGTTGTTTGATATCAAGATGGTGGCACTGACCAAAAGATAGGATTCAGAGCTGGAAGTGGCAGAGTTAAAGATGTTGAGATTTTCTTTGGGAGTGACGAGGATGGACAGAATTAGGAATGAGCACATTCCAGGAACAGCACAGTCTGAAGTTTCGGAGACAAAGTTAGAGAGTCCAGATTGAGTTGGTTTGTACATGTGCAGAGGAGGGATAGTGAATATATTGGGAGGATGCTCAAGATGGAGCTACCAGGCAGGAGGTAAAGAGGAAGACCAAAGAGAAGATTCCTGGTTGGTGTGAGAGATGAAAATGCAGAGGAAAGGGAGATATGGAAAAGGATCATTCGCTGTGGCAACTCCTAGAAAAACTTATGTAAAGCCTAAAGAGGAAGAAGATATTAAACATATACATGCAGCGTTTGATATGAATTTTGTTGTGATATAAGTGGAGTGAGGAAAATGATGGAGAAGTAGAATTGCAGTCATTAACAGTTGGATCCTACACTGTAAATGGGCTTGAGTTTTAGTTCTGCTAATAGAGGTGGTGTTTAAAACAAACCCATGTCTCTCATTTGCACACCTGTTTGTGGTGATTGTCCGTGTGTCAAAACTCAATACTGGAGTGATTTTGAAAATAGATGAGCTTTGTTAACGTTTAGACCCTAAAATTCAGACAAATAGGACTTAGGTTGTAAAATACCAAAGAGAAAATCCAGTATCCCCTTTCTCTCCCTCATTCCTCGTAGTCCAAGCTGATCATCTGGCTCATCATCAGGCTTGTCCTAATACACTGCGGTGAAAAGGATGCCATGTATGACCTCTCAGCTCTGCGCTGAGTGTTCAGCTCATCTTATGTCCGTTGTCCTGCCTCACTGTGCATCTCAGAGATAGGAGCTGTGGCGTTCCCCACTCTCACTGGTTTAAATGGGGCCGGCCTGTTAGAAACAATGCTGGTTAGGTAATAAAGAGTTGCATCAGTAGGAGTTGAGGAGCTCTCCTGTATCCATGGAGACTGCCTCCCATGGTAAACTGAGTGTGTGGTCAAAGCGAGGGTTAGAGTTTCACTATGTGTATAAATAGCAGATTATAATGGAAACAAACCCATCATCCTAGCAAAAGCCTACATTATAAAGTACAGTGTGCCACACTCTAGTGCTTCCATTACCACTGCCACTACCACTGCTTTTCCAGCAATCTCCTCCAGTCTCCTCTCAAGTGTTAAAGAAAAAGAAATGAAAAAAAATGACAAAATAAATAGAGGGATAATCTTGATGACAATTACAATCCCAGGAAAAACTTGTTAAAGTATTGGCATCTCTACAACGAATGCAGTGTTCCTACAGTAGTGTAGCTTCCATTGTATGTTGTGCGCACCACAAGGCCTACAACACCAATGTGTGTCTTTGTAGTGTTGTTGGGCCGGGGAAGAGTTACCATATTTGTATGCGCTGTTTACAAACACCAACAGACTATTCTTGCATACTATACCTTTAACATTTAGAACAGATCAACACCAAGCTCTTTTATTATCAGTTAATTTAGTTAATTAATTTAGAAATTGTACATGGTGGGTGGCATTTTACCTTGTCTAGTTGGCTATTACCTGACTAATATCTATGCAATTATTGTGGGAAATACTCATTTATACCCTTTCACTGTACAGTGACGATACATTACTATTTTTTGCACATCCATAAAAGATCTAAACCCACCTTATTAGGATTTATCGAAAATTTGACATTATTGTCTGGAATTCATATATTTAAGTGTTCATATTACATTTAATTCTAAAGATGTGATTTAAAGAAACATATTACTTTCTGAAATGAAAATTATTGATTACATTTTAGTTTCATTGTAACATGCAGACATTGAAGCTTAAATACTTTGTTATAATTTACTAAATCCCGACATTTATTTAGAATTGATTTGCCATCGCATTCCTGAGCCTTGGATGAACAGTTCCAGCTTGTGATGTTTTCAGGAAGCTTTCTGTAATTTTTTCTCTGTTAAAGGCACAGGAATTTTGCACTCATTTCTGAGCTTTCTTGGTGGAAATGTGTGATGACTGTGATCGGTTCTCTCTGACCTGTTGATTACCAAAACCTAGGAATGCCCACTTTCTAGTGTGGAACCTAAACATGAATCTGTTAACTAAAGTTAGTTCATATCATGCTCATTTTAGTTGACACTGCTTTGATCCTACAAATAAAGAGTCCCTAACTGATGCTGATAAAACCTCTATGCATCGAGCTGTCATCATGTTTGAACCACTTGAGCGTGCAAATTCATAAAACAGCAATACAAAAACGCAGTCTATGTATTATAGACAGGCTGCATTGATCAGTGTCTCATATTCACTTCCTGTATCAGTACTTCCTGTCCCACGTTTTACTTAACATCTGTATGTATCTCTGTCTTTCTGGTCCTGTATCCATTTGGAGAGTGTCTCTCTAATTCAATCACCCCACTTCCTGTTTTCCTAGCAGTGTGTTTGTGTGTGTGTGTGTGTGTTCGCGCAGCTGAGCAAATATGGATCGGAAGCTCAGAACTAATCAACACTTGTCATCCTGTCCTGTGCACTTTGCCAACTCTTGCACTCAAACCTAAACACACTCATGCACAGAAATGTCTCATTCATACTGAACATGCAGGCAGTTGCACCAGCCATGTGTTTAAACCTATCTTAGCATGAGCACTGTGGGGCAGTTTCAAGCAACCAGAGGGGAATGTTCTTCGTTTGCTTACATTTTCTATACTCAAAGACTGGGGAAGAAGGGCGAGATTTACAATAGAGTGAAGACTACTTGCACGGCATGACAAAAGTATGTTGACAGACACAACCACTCTATGTTACACTACTTACAGCAATTACATACTTCACAGGAAGTGAGACAGCAGAGATATCAGGGAAGGGATGCAAGGAGAGAGTCGGATGAGGTGATGGGTAAAGAAGTAAGAAGGGAGGAGAGGAAGAAGAAATCAGAGATAAAAGAAAAGCGTAGAAGATGACGAGAGAGCAGAAACGGTCATGTAGTAGAATAAGAAAATTAGGTTGGTCTGTTGGATCATCTGCTGTGCGTTTGTCTCACACACACACATACACACACACACCTCTCCCTACTCCTCCATCCCATCTTTTTCTCTTAGAAACAGAAGTGTCAAGTTTACACATTTGAGAGGAAACACACAGAAGAGCTTCTCAGTATGTGTTGGTGTGTATTTATGGTAAATGAATTCAGCTGGCTGCACCTCTGACTTCCACTGGCACAGTACAAACAGCACTCATCTGTGTACAAGTGTGCGTCACAGTTGTGTGTACTGGCTGCATGTATTTGTAGCTTGTAAATATGTTTATGACATTCTTTTGTTTACATGTTGAGCTTACTGCATGCACATGCAGCGACCCTGCATCTGGGAGTGTGTGCTGCTATGCATCTGTCATGTGACGTCTTCCAGTCTAACAGGATGCAATTATTGACTGCTGCCTTCGCACTCAGTGTGTGAACATTGAGGTTTCCAAGAGGCATGATTGGGTTCTAAATTATTTGACTTTCCAACATAAGTTTTTGTATTTGGGGTGAGTACAAAGAAACTTTTTCTCCAGATCACCGATCAGCTGATTATTATCTGTCTATAAATATCATAATATAGTAAACAGAGTGTATCACAACATCCTGAGCCAAGGTGAAATATCAAAACTCAAAGATCAGAGTTACCAAAAGTATCAATATTTTTTGAAACCACATGCCTAAAATAACTGCATTTGATCTTAACAGAGCTTCAATCAGATATTTAACACGAATATGCAAAAAAAACAAAACATTTTGTGTGTCTAGAATTTTTTGACTTTTTGGATATTGACTATCGTTTTTTCATACTAATATTGGTTTTAAGGTTTTAAGTAAATTTCTGATATTATGACAATGTTACTCTTCTGTATAAGGAGAGATGTGTATGAGAAGCTGGAACCAAGGCTTTATTGCTTGAAAAACTATTTAATGATCATCAAGTACTAAGAAAATGTTTTATTTTTCATCTTTGGGAGTGTCTGAAGATTAAATCAATCTGAAAATAAAATTAATGTATGCCGCAAAATGTATTTTCAAAATTCAATCCACATCTCTTCCCCCAAAGAAACTTGTGATTTGTAACACATTTACAATATGTGTCACTGATATGCACATGCATCATTTTTCTAAACCACTCCTGTAATTTGTTGCTTTTGGTGTACTTTATTCCTCAGTTACCTTTTGCTGAACCCTTCCTTAAAATGGCCACTGTCTAATCCTGTGTTAGCAGCCGTAACTATGCACAGTGCTATGCTCAGCGGAGCCAGGCTTACTTTGTGAGAGCTGGCTTGACAAACCCTGAAGTTTTAGGTAGAACATGGTTATGAGCTTTCTTTTTTGACCGAGAGTTTGTGCTTCAGATTCTGTTTACATTCACATAAAAGGGGCTGTTTGTGCATCATTTGACTTTTCTTCTACACAAAAAAAACCCATTATGTGCGACTTTTTTCATTCATCATGTATAAGTTGTTATAATGGAGAGCTGTGAAGATTATTGATGTGTAATGCAAGTTGTATCAAACTTTAAGCTTATGCAGGAGATTCAAACATTACACTGCAGTTAGGTCCGTCCCATAATGAACACTTAAAATCACAACTCAAAGTGAAACTGTATTTAATAATTGAATATTATCTGTAGTAAATTCCATTCGAAAAATGTATTTTCGTTCTTTTAACTGCAGTACCAGCTCAAACATAAAACCATCCAAGGTGGTTGACAGCTTGTGAGCCTTCATCATTCCTTTGATGTGTGGATGTCTTAATATTATCGGAAGAAAAGATGAAAATGTTTTTCTGCATCACTAACATTTATGTTGGGGGGGGGGCACACAATGAGATGCATATTTGCACCATTGTTGCTAGTTAGACCTACAACCCTTCTCTTAATGACATTTCTGTACGCATTGTACTTTAATGAATTACTCGGCTGTTTTGTAGCTATAACCTTTAACAATTTTCCTCCAGCCAGAATCTACATCTCACAGAGAAATATTGTCATGAATAGAATGAATGAAAAGGGAAACGCTGTTAAGAGCTGACTTTCGGTAAAGTGCAAAAGCTTGACAGATGCAGTAACCAAGGAGGGAGGTTTATCAAAGGGTCAATTGTGCATCGTTTTGGATAAGTGATGTACAGCAAGCAAATATAATTTGAAATTAAAATTAAAAGTAATTCTCACTTGTGTATCTCTTTGCCACATGACAGAACTGAGGAAGACCTCAAGATCATGTTTAAAGGCAGGAAAATAACTCACAATTTAGAAGTAGGTAATTTTTTAAAGGGCAGTCAGATTAAAAAAGGGCATTAATGTGTTTATCTCATACATCATTCATTTATGATACATGCAATATCAATTTATCTCTGCAGTGTTTGGTCAATCTGTGCCCACATAGTACTTTTCTATAGACTGTCTCGATACTCAACAGGAAGTTTCCTACACTCCTCAAATCAATTTGAAATATGCTTGTGTTTTGTTTTCCTATATATGACTATAACTGCACTCCCATCTCTTTTAAATACTTTTTGCTCACCTTTTCTCTAACACACAGACTGAATAATAAGAATCAGGCTGTTTGTTAAAATATGCAATTAGTGTGTTTACTACCAGCAAGCCAAAAGGATGGAGGGTGAACAGAAATGGTCTACACTAACACTAATTGATGAATTAACTGTGGTAATGAGCTGAAGCTAGTTCACTGCACTGAGTTCAATTGATCTGGGTTGTATGGACGTAGTCGTGTGAGCGTATGTTTTTCATACAATGTGGAAATACGGAATACAGAAATACACTCTCATGTTGTTGCTGCTCTCATTATGAATATAAATGTCTATGTGTATGGTGTGTGGTTTTGGGGGCGTATATGTGAATTCTTGAGCTTCTTCGTCTATATGGCAAGCAAGAGGATGCCTGTTGCCTAGCAACCACCTCCATTCAACCCAGTGCTCCTTAGTTGTGTGTATGTGTAGTAGGGATGGAAACCAAAAACAGCAGACTGAGGTGTTGCAGCAACATCACAAAATCAGTATATGCACTTTGTGTGTATGTGTGTACTTGGGTATATGGCTGCAACTAATGATTATTAATTATTATATAATATCGTAAAATATTTTGCAGCACAAATTGAAATAATTTGTTTTGTCTAACTACTCAAACCCCAAAGAGTCTTCATGCCCTGTCATAAACACCAAAGAAAATAAATGCTCAGGAATAAAATTTGTTTGCTTAAAAGTTTAATGAACCACTAGTTACCATACATCATATCATCCACAGCTACTTTTGTGGATGACTAACAGGCTTTCAAATCATATCAAATTTTATTTGTATAGCCCAAAATCACAATTTACACATTATCTCACTGGGCTTTGAGAAACTGTCCAGATGTGACACCCTCTGCCCTTAGACCCTTGAACCAGGTGAGGAAAAACTTGAAAAACCCTAAACAGGGAAAATAAGAAACCTCTGGAAGAACCACATAGGGGGGATCCTTCTTCCTAGGATGGATAGACATGCAATGGATGTCACTTGTACAGAACACAACAACATGATAATAACAGTTTACTAAGAATGTATAAAACATCCATGAGTCCCAGATTCTGTGGAATCTGTAAATCCAGGGATATGTGAAGTGTAGTGATCCAGAAGCAGGTGTAGTCTGTTGGTCCAGAAGTCATTGTAATCTCTGGATCCTGATTTGTACTTGGGAATCCAGCCTAGGATCCAAGTCACGGGATCTCCTTTCCTAATGTGGCCAGGGGGCATCAGGCAGGACCACAGCAGCACCTCCCACTGCGACCTAGAAAGACCTGCAGGATGAAAAAGCACAAAGATTCCAGGGAAGAAGTAAAGTTATTGTAAGGATATGGACATTTAGAGGAGCAGATATGGAGTCTGAGTCAGAGGGACCAGAGAAGAGAGCTCAGTGCATCATGGAGTGTTCCCCCAGCAACCTATGGCTATAGCAGCATAACTAAGGATGGGTGATAGGGGACTATAAGATCTTCAGGATAAGATGGTGCCTGACCATGAATAGCTTTGTAGGTGAGAACAAGGATTTTAAATTCTATTCTGAATTTAACTGTGAGCCAGTGCAGAGAAGCCAGTATGGGGGAAATATGGTCTCTGATATTAGTTCTAGTCAGTACAAGCGCTGCTGCATTCTGGATTAAATTAAGAGTCTTTAAAATCTTATTAGGGCAACCTGAAAATAAAGAATTACAGTAATCCAACCTGGAAGTAACAAATGCGTGAACTAGTTTTTCTGCATCTTGTTGAGACAGGATGTGCCGGATTTTAGCAATGTCACAGAGGTGAAAGAAGGCCGTCCTTGAAATCTGTTTTACATGTGAGTTAAAAGAAAGCTCCTGGTCAAAGATAACACCCAGGTTACTGACAGTGGTGCTGGAGGCCAAGGCAATGCCATCCAGATTAACTATGTTGTCGGATAATGAGTCTCTAATGTGTTTAGGGCCCTGCACAATTACTTCAGTTTTATCAAAGTTTAACAATAAAAAGTTATGAAACATCCAGTTTTTAATGTCTTTAAAGACATGTCTGTAGATTAGCTAACTGATGGGTTTCATCTGGCTTCATTCATAAGTGTAATTGTGTATTATCTGCATAGCAATGAAAATCTATGGATTGCTATCTAATAGTATTACCTAAAGGAAGCATATATAGAGTAAATAGTAATGGTCCAAGCACAGAACCTTGTGGGACTCCATGACTAAACTTGTCATATCTTGATGATTCATCATTAACATGAACAAAATTATATCTATCAGATAAGTAGGACTTAAACCATCTTAAAGCAGATCCTTTAATGCCAATTTGGTGTTCCGTCCTCTGTAGTAAGATGTGATGATCAAGTAAGATGTGATATGTGTTTTATTTTTACTTTATGTATACAATCTGTAGGTGTTTCTGTATTTGATCCCTTTGCAGGACTACATGGGCTTGTACAGAGGGGATTTGATTGA
This sequence comes from Mola mola, assembly GCA_001698575.1. Lineage (NCBI taxonomy): Eukaryota > Metazoa > Chordata > Actinopteri > Tetraodontiformes > Molidae > Mola > Mola mola. The sequence continues at coordinate 4,403,975 of KV751337.1, forward strand.
CAGTTCCAATACACACCTTCTTCTTCCTTATTGGCTCTGCGACCCAGCAAAGCTCTGCCCACCTTCAGCCTGACTGCAGGTCGAAGGAATGTTGTTAAAAACACCAATCCTGAGTGTGCAGGGCCTTTAAACAACAACATATACTGCAGTTGCAGGTACTGGTTTCTAAAAGATGCACGTCATGGAGACGCATAGCCATCATTCAAGTTTGTAAGTTAAAAAACAGCCCTGATGTTTAAAATACGTCATGTCATAAATTCTACCATATACAAGCCATCCTGTGCCTTTGTGCTGAGGAGTGTGACCTGTTTCCATCCCAGTGCCGTTTTATTGGATGGAAACAGCAACAGATGTGGGACTAACACAAGAAATACCACCAGTTGCTGCCATGATATGCCATCCAAGGGTAGTCTCGGCTCATCGTTGGTGCGAGTTCCAGTAGACCCATGCATTTAATCTGTCAACCCACTTCTTGAGCAACTCTTTATGTTTTATGAGGGTTCAATTCACATCTGCACTTGGAAATACAATCTACCCATTGTACAAATACATACCCATTTTTTCTTTTTTATTGTTTTTTTTTTTTTTATCATCACACAACTAAGCATACAGGACATTTGATAAAGTGCTATATCGATGTTTATGATTTGTATAAATAATAGGTTTCATAAGTCATAATCATAAGTTTTAAATTGTGAAGGATTACATTCCATAGGTTGGTGTAAATGTGTGTGCGTGTGCTTGTGTGTTTGAACTGCTGACAGATGGGGTGTGTGTGTGCTACCTGTGTTGATGAGGAGAGAGGAAGCTGAGAGGGTCAATGAGAATCAAACATCTCCTGCAGTTAACTTGCCAACACACACACATACACATTCATCTGTCCAACAGTGTTTATATAAAGATAAATTATTTATGCTAATTATTTATACAGAGACATTTATTTCACTGTAATATTTGTGTATTTGTGTGAAGAAGTTTCACTGTCACTGTGTGTGTGTGTGTGTGTGCATTCATGATACAGCACTTCCTGCAGAAGTGTGTGTACATCTGGCAGGCAGGAGAGTGAAGTTGGCTGACCTCCCACTCTTACCCACCGTCTCCTTATATGATGTGTCGTACAAAGATTGTTTCCTTATTTGACTAGGAGGGAGCGGCTATGTCGTTTTATGAGGTGTTCAGGTCTAAACCAAAAAAAGTCTATAGTCTGCGTACACGGGTGCACAGATCTGAAGTTGACAGATGGCTTTGTACAGCCCTGCTTCCAAAAAAGTTCCTCCGACTGAAATAATTCCTAATCCTTTTTGTCAAATACTCAGTTGAAAGTATACAAAAACAAAATATTAAATGTTTCACTTAATTGAGTTTTGTGCTATGTTCTTACTGTGAATTTGATGCCATCAACATGTTTCAAGCAAGAGACCATCCCAAAAATATAGATGGACATGTTTCCATTTCCTGCCAATGTAAAAAAAAAACAAATCTCACAAAATGACATGTAGGGTAAGGTTCTGAATGAATTAAGGCCAAAATACTGTATTTTTGCTTATTTTTTCTTTATAGAGTTAAAAAATCCCTTTTCATTTGGGAAGTAGAGAGGTTATAAACTTTACAAATGAGACAATTAAGCCACCATTTGTGATTAAGCTGGGGTTTGTAACCTCTTTGAATCAAGCATGAGACTCTATAGAGGCAACTCTGTTCCCATTTTCTCTCCGTAGCTCCGCCCCACCTGTTTAGACAGTCGTTTTGATGGTCCTGGTCCTACCGCCACGGTTGATATTGCTTCCCGTGTGCCTTGGTTCCCTCATTGAAATGACTCACCTGGCATGAAAAGTCCCATATTTTTATTGACTTTCAACTGAATTGTTACTAGATAAAGTTACTAGCTAGCTAGATCTGTGCAGAGTAAGCTTCTTCTTCACATTGTTACAATAAGCATCACTGCTTCACCGTTACATTATATTATATCAATAGAACTTTGTCACTCCAGACATTTTGGCAAGAAATACAGTATAAACATAAGTGATACTTTAAAATTTTGTTTGGTTGTGCTGTTGTGCTTTTTGGCTGTGTTAGTTATGCTTCCATGACAAATGGAAGAGAATCTTAATAAATCTTATTAATTTTGTGTTTACTTGTGATTTTTTGGCAAAATGGCTGCAGTGGAAAGGATCCATAAGCTAACCCAGGATGTTATCATTGTCACCTACATGGTCACACATTTTGCCAATTTCTACATATTAACCGGTCAATTAAGCAAAATTTATTTGGTACTTTGTGTTTAAACCACATATAGGAAAGGTTCAGTCACTATGCAGCTTCACCACAATCCTGATTTAATTTTTCTGGGTCTTCAAGAAAAAAATAGTGTAAAATAGTTACGCAGGATCAATGCATGAAATCAAACCCTGCTTTAACTCTCCACCAAGGCAAGTTCATGTGAGGGAAAAGAACTGCTACCACCCCTCCAGTGGCAGGAAAAATGGAGGAGAAAGTGAAGCAAGAAAGAGGTGTGGAGGGGTAAATGAAGTAGTAAGAGGAGAGAGGAAAAAGGAACAGATTGATCAGGGCCAAGACAACAGGTTTACTTGCAGAGCACACTCCAGAGTCAGTGCACTCTTTTCCACACTCACTGCCAAGGCCAGAAGACAGGAAAAGAAATCTGGAGACAGTAAGAAGCTAAGCATTCTTCCTTTCCTTTCCCATTTGTAATGAGAAAGCAAAATAAACGGATTTCTTTAAAAGTACGAGAGATTAAGTGTTCCGCAGGATAGATATTATATAGCAGAATCAGCATATTAAGGAAAACAGTGACAATGTTCCCTTTCCGTCTCCCGTGAGGATAAAACCAGCCCATCTCGGCCAGGAGTAAGAAGACAGAATCAGCCGACTGCAAATAACCCTAACCCTAACCCTAACCCTCTAAAAACCTAAAAGACACCTCTCTGCCTTGATATAATATCTGGAATCTGTATTTAAAAAGCACCATGCCTGTCAGGTTCTCCTGACCTTTGACTTTGACTACCACAGGTTAACAGGGGGTTATCGATACCCTATCATGAAAAACATACAACGCCCAACAGAGTGGGCTGTGGTGTTAAATCAACAGAGTTGAACAGAATTGTTTTTAACTTTAAAATGACACTTTATCACTACATTAAGTGTTGAGGTTTTTAAACTACCAAATAAACCATGCAGGTTTTGAATATTGACAATTTTATGAAAATGTTAAACAAATCAAACACTTGCCCCAGTGTTATAGGAGTTGAGAAGTTCCTTATTGGACACAGGCACCTGCGAGGTTAGCTCATTAGTTAGTGTGTGTGTGTTTGTTTCTGTCCAGCCGTTGTGACCATAGCTATGTGGGTGTGGAATTATTGCAGCGTTTTAGAGAAATCTGTGTTTTTTTGTCTGGCTGGCTTCTCCATAACCATGGTTTCACTGTTTGTTTTGACTGCTATGTTGCTGTGCAGCATCTCTGAACAACACACAAAAGCGCTCTGATGCAATTGCAAAAACAGGCTGTTTTCATCACCAAGCTTCCCATATACCAGGCATGTACTTGTGAGTTATTCAGCCACTAAGCCAACTGAAAACAATAAATATACAGTATACTGTTTTTGTTTTTTTTTTTTTGCTCTACACATGCTCTACAGGTCATTAAAGCCCTCCCCCAAACAACCATTATCCAATCATAGTTTAACAGTTATAACTAATTGTAACAGTGAGTACGGTGAGTTATGGAGCTTGGAGTATTGTTCTTTTTTCATAACCATCTTCAAAATCAAAAAGACAGCAGCAAAATGTAACAAATAGCCAATATCTCAGTGCTATCAGAGTTTAGATTAAGCCAGCAGGTCCCTTCCTGGTGAATTTACCCTCCAAACATTCAACAGGTCAGTCAGGGCTAAGTCTGAAAAAATACAGCAATCTCATTATAAACTTAATGTATTAGGATTGTCTCTGAAATACTGCCATCAATAGTGAGGATACTGCCTGTAGGTTTAGCCCAAGTCGTTTAGCACCATCGGATACTTTTAAGGCTCTCAATATAAAGTTATTTATCAGTTGGACAACAAAATGTCAGCTGGAAACAGTTTTCAACAAACTCATGGAGCAAATATTAGGTATATTAGCTTGTTGGCTCTTGCTATTTAATGAACTGCAATTCATGAAATGGTCATCAGGTAGCATCCGGAGGATTGTTGAAGATGGCATTTCGACAGATGTGGGAAATGTGGATAGCAGATACACTCGGAAAGTATTTTCTCACAAAATTCGCTCTCAAAGACACTTTTAAATTTTATACAGGAATTATTGTCCTGTTTGGTTGGGTGTGTCGTTTTTCCTGTCACATAACAAGACTTCATACAAGCAGGGGTCAGGTCTGGAGGTCTGATGATGTCACAGAGTCAAAAGGTCACAACTGACGGCTGCTAGACAGAGGTGGACCACAAAGACTATTAGTGTGTGTGTGTGTGTGTGTGTGTGTGTGCGCGTGTGTGTGTGTGTGTGTGTGTGTGTGTGTGTGCGCGTGTGTGCGTGTGTGTGTGTGTGAAGTCAAATATTGTGTGAAACATATGGGTGATAATTCTTTAAAACGTTCTACTCGTTCTGTCCTCTTGTCTTTGTCCCTCTTTAAACATGGCCTCTGTGAACTCCCATAACTTTACAATAACTTGATATTAATGCATATCAGTTGATGCATATTAGGTTCTGTGGTGTTGCAGCCCTTTCACAGCAAGTGCAGATTGTGCCTTTGAAAGCTCTTAGTCTGTTTGTGTATGTGTCTGTGTGTGAATCCCTGCATTTAGTGTCCAGAAATAGCCTTTTTAGGAAATCGACGTTCCTCTCCCAGTGGTGCTGGGAGCTGTCTCCTCCACAACAGAGGGACTGTCTGTCGTGTTGCCTGCACCCTGGAGGGAGTGTGTGTGTGTGTGGAGAGTGAAAGAAGAAGAAAAGAATGACAGAACACCGACTCATCCTGGCTGTGCCTCAGTTCTGCATCATCATCTAGGATAAGACATATAGTAAAAACAAAGGATAGAAACTGATGTTAGACTGTATATATATATACTGTATATGTATGTTTGTTAATATATATTTATGTGCATTAACAATTAAATTAATATATTTTTTTCTGCCTGTGAGTTCCTTTAGAAGCTGTGCAGGTGATAATATCTAATTAATGGTGTCATGTGACGAAAGGTCATTTACCCTGCCGTTAGTGGCCTCACCTGTGACATTGCTCTGGCAGTCACCTGAGTCAGTTACATCATCATCAGTGTCTCCTATAGGCTGATAGGTTTTGCCCAGGGCCAAGTTTTTGAAAGGAAAAAATTCAAAATAAAAGAATGAATGGAAATTGGGAAACTCCAATTGCTGTGAGACAAAAAGAGAGACAAATCAGACTGATTCCTACCCACTAGCAGTGTAAGAATCCTAATTAGAATTTGCCAAACATCAGCATGCATGCTGATATTAGCATTTATCTGAAAGTGCTCCTAAGCCTCACAGAGCATAAGACAAGAAATCTATTAGCAGCTCTTGCTTGTTCTAAATATTATCTGGCAAATTAGCAGAACTTAAATTCATGTGTTTAGTCTGCAGGCTTTGATTAAGGGGGGCGAACGGAGCCCAACCTTTAGGGGGGCCTCATTATAAGGCTAAAACTGATCACAGTGGCCTAAATTAAAAACAAAAAACAAAACTAGAACTAAATTTTCGTTTTTATCCAAAATATTTAATGTTATTTAATCAAGGATACCAGAGAATGTGGCAGTAATATTTAAATGATTAGAATTTAACTAACTAAGGAGCTGCTATCACATCTGTGCAATGTATTATCATGTTTGTATGATATGCTATAAAAAGCTAGGCGAAGTGCTCAATGTGTTTCCTTACGAATGACCAGCTCTTACATTGTTCCCCCAGTGAGCACAAATTACATACGACCCATTACTCTTCATTACTGTGCATGTGAAAACCTGCACGCCTAATAACTCATCAACCTTGTGTTGTGTCCCTCAAAAAAGTCAGATTATATTAATTACCTTGTGTTTCTTTCCCCCTGATTACATCACAATTTTCTCAATATTCTCAATATGCCCAATATCGTTCTCTACACTGTTAAGGTCAGCAGGAGGGTCTGGTGTCAGTTGTAGCCTGCATAGAAGTCTGCCAAGGTGGCTGGCCATTCTATATATATTATCTATACTTTTCTGTACATGAGGTCACATCTGTGCTATTCAAATCAATCAATTTGATTGACTTTAGGGGTCATTATTCAGTTTGATTTCTGTAGATTTTAGAATTTTTTAAAACATTTTTCCAGCACATTTGTGCCATTGTAACACTATTGCATTTGGATTTATAAAGAATAATAGATCATTGTTAAAATAATAACACAACGAAAAAGAGATTTACAAGTTCAAAAGAAAAAAGAAATACCACTCCTCTTCTCAGACAAATCAATGAAAGAACCCAACATTTCAGACGCTGGGTTACCTCCAGTCGCCAGTCAGACGATCAGCTGTGGGCTGTTTCCTTCGATGTGTTTTTCTTTGGACTTTCCTTGGACTCTCAGTGATTGGGTTTTAAAGCTAATCTTTGATCAAATTCACAATTTAGATGGGAAATCATGACGACCCTACATGACACTGTTGTGTGCTCATAGCCAACGCAGCTGTAATATGGAAATATATAATGCAACATCACCATCTGTTCTTCAGTGTGGAGTGCAGTATATATCAGTTAGAATGACTTCATCCGGAGCGTTCAACAAACACACTGCAAAAACAAACAAGTTATTTTAACTTCAATAAGTTATTGTAAGGATTCCCTTGCAAATGTTAAAATAAAGCGAGGTCTTTTTTTTTCTCTGATTCAAAGTTAACTCATACTATCTTTCAAATTGAGTGATTTTATCTTTTATCATTTCAAACAACCAGTTTTTTTTTTTATAGTGCAGGTCAGTCACAGAGTGTTTTTCAAATCGACCCCATGAAGTCAGGGAAAATGTAAACTGTCCTATGCAGCACACTTACCACTTACATCATTTGTAACATTTGATAATTTTAATTACATTCTGGTCATTTGAGCAGGTAAAAAACTTACGTGGGATTCTGTTTGAAAAGTTGAGAAAAATGTAATTGAGAATTAGTGCCCTTGCTGATGTACTATTGTGCTATTGTCCTATTGTCAGTACAATAGAACAAATACTATTGTTTAGAGGCCGGATCTCCAGTTTTTTTATATATGGGTAGATTGCATGAGATCTTTAGGTCATTCAATTTTAAGCATTTTCAGACATCATAATTGGCCAGCAGGTGACGATATATGATGTACTATTGTGCTATTGTCCTATTGTCAGTACAATAGAACAAATACTATTGTTTAGAGGCCGGATCTCCAGTTTTTTTATATATGGGTAGATTGCATGAGATCTTTAGGTCATTCAATTTTAAGCATTTTCAGACATCATAATTGGCCAGCAGGTGACGATGATGTAACAGTGTTGAACGGGAGACGCATTATCACCATGGGGGCCTTAACTTGCACCGGCGTCATAAAATGGCATCAGGTGACTTTTCTTATCATCTACTAGCTGCATTTGACAATTAATGCTCCATTGTATTTGTTTTTCAGAGCTCCTCGGTTCTGCAAAGAAAGTGAACGTCAACTTCCAGGACACAGATGGGTGAGTTGCTCTCCCTTACTCGCCTCTCATCCATTTCCATTATGGTTTTTCCTTCCCCTTACTCTTCCTCCCCCCACACCTCCCCTTGGTCCCATTCATATAAAAGCTTGTAGTTTTCCTCGTGTCTCTGCGGCATTAAAAGCCGGAGGATTAGCCCCCTGCTGTTCAGCTATGCGTATGTGACACAGAGAGCAATTATGCCATTCAGAAGCCTTGCGTGTGTGTGTACATTATATGTGCCTATGGGGGCACTTCCGAGCTACTATTTTGATAACAAAAAACTGCACATCCATGTGCCACAGCATCACTTTTCATTCCAAACCAGTTATGAACAGTGAAACCCACATACATCTAGTTCTGCGGTGTGACTTAGAGCAGTGGTCTGCAGGTTTTAGACCCTCCAGAAAAAACTGTTGGACAGAGTGGAGAGCAGAAACATCAGAGCTCAGTGAATTGACAAAAACTAAAATGAAAATGAAACAACTGAACCTCTACATAAAAATATTTGAAGAAACATGCACATTACACAAAAAGGAATATAAAACTCTTATTATTGAAATCCAGTTTCCATCACTGTTGTTAAAGGACCCAAAATTCATTATTGAGTAAAAACTAAAGATGTCATGTTCAAAAATTAATTTGGTAAAAAGTGAAAGTCATCGATATAAACTAAAAAGTAAAAGTGTCAAAGTATCAGATATTAAATCTACTTTTGATAATGTAAGTAATTTATGCACCATACTGATAGAGAGGGAGACTGAGAACTCCTCTTTGTCTTTTTTTAATTAATTTCTTCTGTAGAAATTGACTGCCATGAAATATGTCCAATTCACTCTATAGCTCTCTTGACCACAGCTTGCTCTTTTTCTTGTTTGCTCTCAGCTCGTTTTCACCTTCTCACCCTGGTGACACTGCAGAAGCAGCAACCAGTGTGTCCTTGTCCAAGTTGAATTGATGTGGTGTCTGTTTAAACAATGAGGACCTAAAGTTCAAAAGCTAAATACAGTCCCCCAGGTCAAAACATGAGATTTGTTCCTCAGGCAGTTCATGTGGTGCTGCTGTGTCCTCTGAGCTGAGCGTCTTTAAGCAGCCACGTTTCCTGTGTAACTTAGGGTTGCTCTGCCAGCTTTCTTTGCATTTGACACAATATTGTAGCTTGTCCATGATTGATGCCGTAACGGTTACTTTGTGGTTGTGCTGCACTCGGTCTAATTACTGCTCACAGCCTGTAATCTGCTCCCTATTTTATAACTACACTATATTTTCTGTGAAAGAAGGAAAAATCTCTCACCTGCTCTACAGACTTTGGAGAGGATGTGGTGTTATTACAGGCTCATGTACAGTAAGTCAACATCAGCACACAAGATAAATCAGCTGTTTTAAAGCCAGCCTTCTTTAATGTCCCTGATTGGCAAATTTCATATGGGAGGCACTTTAACCTGCTAACTCTCCAAGCTGCTTTGTACCCACCTCATCTCTTGCTCCTCCTTTATATGCTGTCCAAATGAATGTCATTTATTGTAACTGATGTCTGCTTTTTTTCCCACCAAGGGAGTATTTGCTGCTTACCTCCATGCCATAGCCTTTCCATGTAATCATAATAATGAATTTATTTCTTGAACATTTTCTGTCAGAGTGCTTTGGAAAGTATAAAGACCAACACACGGTTTAAAACAGAACATCAGAGACAAGCAAACTGCCTCAGGCTTAAACACAACAGTAAACAAGTAGGTCCTAAGCTTCGTTTAAAAACCTCAGTCAAGCATTTCTGTCCAATGTATTATTGGTGCACAGAACAAAAAACACCTGCTCACTGACCACCTTCTTTTTGACTCTGACTCTGACCCTTTTTGAAGCTGAAATGACCAGTACCGTAGGAACGTTGTGACTGTGTATGCACATGTGGGTTCTTACAAGTAGCCTGAGACCACCCCTTTCAAACAGGCTACATTTTTGTAGTTTGGTCTGAGTCAATCATTGTAGCGTATTCTCGTGTTGGTCTCACTTTTCTATTATCTTGCAACACCTATTCATTCACGATACATGACCAGCTTCACAGTACAGCAGGTAAAGACGCACCTTCCTCTGACCATTTGTCATGCCAGCTTTGGCTCTTTTGAGACTCATTTAAACTGAACAAAATGACTGCAAAAAGCGCTAAATGAAGCTGTTTCTGTAAAGAGAGAGAACAAAAATTATTAGTAAACTAACCATCATAATCTAATTAGTGAGCTTCCTATTGTTGCCCCTTCTTTCCTCCTACAGTAGTAAGCACGCCACATTGCCCGACTCTGTGGGTGGGTGTCAGTGTCATGTAAACAAAGTTTATGATAGCAAATGCATTCATCTAGTTACATTTTATTGTATAATGAGCACACACGGCTAATGAGTCTGCACAAGTGTGCTCATTTTAGATTCATTTGCTCTCGTTGGCAACCACTTGGAAGCTCTTAATGAATTCTGTAAAAGAAAGGTTTTTAATTGGGATTTTTCAGCACAGATTTTGTACTTTGGCTGTGTGCGTGTCTATGTTATAAAACTTCCACTGTCATTAAAAACAACAATTGCTGGTCTGTGTTTTATGATACTTAGATAATTAGAAAACAGAATGTGTAGAGATATGATGGAGACAAGTGAACAGAAAGAGGTTTGTCATGTAGGGACACAGTGTGTATCTCACAGAAGGTGAGCATATGTGACTAAAACAAAGCACTTACATCCCTCTTAAAAACCCTGACAAGGAGACCCCCTCTGAGCGCTGAGAGTGCATGTCATGAGGGCTCCACTGCAGTTAAGTGTACAGTATGTGCAATATGTGTGTGTGTCATCAGATGTGGACAAGGACAGGGGCGCCATACCTCTGCCAGGGGTATTATCACATATTTATGTGTTGAAGGAGTAAGCATCGGAATCCGGTGCAGAAATTTGTTTCGTTTCATTTCGTTTCGTTTTCTGCCGCTTATCCGGGTCCGGGTCGTGGGGGCAACAGCCTGAGCAGGGAGATCCAGACGTTCCTCTCCCCGGCCACTTCCACCAACTGAAGTGGCCGGGGAGCTCATGACCATAGGTGAGAGTTGGGACGTGGATTGACCTGTAAATTGAAAGCTTTGCCTTCTGCCTCAGCTCTCTCTTCACCACAACAGACCCTTTTACCTTCCGCATCACTGCCGACGCTGCCCCAATCCGTCTGTCAATCTCCCACTCCATTTTCCCCTCACTCTTGAACAAGATCCCGAGATACTTGAACTCCTCCACTGGGAGAAGCGACTCTCCCCTGACCCTAAGTGGGCAATCCATCCTTTTCCGGCTGAGAACCATGGCCTCAAATTTAGAGGTGCTGATCCTCATTCCCGCCGCTTCACACTTGGCTGCAAACCTTCCCAGTGCGAGCTGGAGGTCAATGTTTGATGAGGCCAACAGGACCACGTAGTCTGCAAATAGCATAGATGGAATCCAGAAGCCACCGAACTCGACTCCATCCGCCGCTGGGCTGCGCCCAGAAATTCTGTCCACAAAAATTATGAACAGAACTGGTGACAAAGGGCAGCCTTGGCGGAGACCAACCCTGACTGGGAACGGGTCT
>KV751337.1:4444158-4482763 GCA_001698575.1 Mola mola
CCTCTGGTGTGTTTTAAGGTGCCCATATGAAAACTTTATGATTGGTCATGTAAGATTCTTATTGGGGTTTTTAAATGTCTAAGAAGGCATCTATTGAAGTTTTCTGTTCTGGATCATTATTTATGTGTAATTGCGTTGCTCATACGGTATAACACTTTATTTTTCTGTGCTTGCTGTTGTCACCTCCATCACTGGGAGTAGGTGTAGGTGTTTTTAGACAGGGGCCGAAGGCCACATGTAGACACTGAAAGAAAAAAAAAAAAAGATGCAGTATTTCTTGGTCATTGCACTTTAAAGGTGTAAGACTATTGCAATTACACAGCAAAACATTTCACTCTAAAGTTCAAGTGAGTAGACTTTTGTCTTGAAAGGCCATGTTTACATGTCATGCTTGTGTTTCACATTTGGACCAATGCCAATATGATTTATTGCACCTCAATTTAGAGTTACCCTTATCAAGTTTATTGTATTAACAGTTCAGCTCTGTTCATTTGCGGTATCCTAGGTTAAATGCAAATAAGTGTAAACTTTAATCCAGCCAAGAGGGGAGTACCCTATGTTTTGCTGTGGATAAACACACAGTGCTTCATTCTTTATTATCAACTTAATTTAACATTACCATAAGCAAACACATAGTATTTATACTGGACAGACAGAGGCAAGGTCAGAGAATCTTCAGCTGCTGTGGCTATGACGTGCTATGTTGGAGCGTGGCTAGTTTACAGATGCTGGGACATTAATTGAAAAAGAGCATGGAATTCGTGTAATGGATACAGAGGAGGCTTGCAAACTCAGCTAAATTAGGTTTCAGCATTATTTCAGTAGCGGTGGGAGGCTACTTCTACACAATGATGTGGTTATGGAGACTACACATGTGTCTTAAATCCTTTGCAACATCAGATATAATCTCCTGAAGCTGTTGGTAATCTGCCTAGGGTTGTATAGTCTGCATTTAATCATTACGATGGACAGTGAATGCTTTTACATTCTCTCAGAAATGCTGTTATATGCAGCATAAATTGCAATAGCAAATTTATGAGGGAAACTTAATCTCTGCCTGGATTAAAAGAGAGAGGAAGAGAAGACAAGCTGTATTGCTAATACACAGCTATAGATGTCAACAGCAGCTTTAGTAACTTTAGTATACTTTATAATATAAGAGTAATGTGTTTATTAAAAAAATAACACACTTTAGTTGAGATCAGGCAAAGATCTTTATGATAAACAATGTTTCATTTTCAGCAAATATTTTTTTCTTATATATAACATATTGATATGTTCTTTACTCCCAGTTTGAACTTTGCCACATCTGTGAAACAGTATTTCGTCATTAACCAAACAGAAAACTTAAATGTTCGGCATCACATGATCCTTATAGATAAAATTGCTGTTTCCAATGACTTGTATATAAGCATAATTTCTTCCCGGCGAGGGTGTTCGTGGCCAAGCCATTCCTACGCTTGTGATGCAGCATCACAGGTTGTGCTTTAGAACTGAACCATAGTTTTTGACCATTTAGACCCAAAATCATGCCAGTTGCTTTATTTCAACGCTACCAAAGTAACTAACATTGCTCTCATTCACACATTAATCAGCTCTATTTATGCTTCATAGAAGTCATCACAAAATGCCTAAAGGCCTTAATATAATGTATTCATTGCTGGCTGTGTAAGCAGATCTTTGTCAATAAGTCCGGTCAGGGAATGCTGTCACAACGTTTTTCATGCTATTGATGAAGAAAAGATGCCAGTTGTCAGGAAAACTCATTTTACCACAGAGCTCTATCCGCCTCAGTTGTTTTGTCTTTCAGTTAAATGTCTTGGTTCCTTGTTTTTGCTTTTTTCCCCTTCCTTTCCCTCTTTGTTCTTTCCCTCCTCTCTTATATATCACTTTACCAGCAACCACAACACTCTGCTAGTTTCTGAAGCACACACACGACATACACGACTCTCTCATGACCAGACTGTGTGTACCACTGTGCTTTTCTGTTCTGTCCTGAGTGTCACCTCATCATTTTAACACCACTTTTACCCCACAATGCACTTCAACTCTCAGCTAGGCCTTTTCCACCAAGCTGGTTCCAGTACAGGTTCAGAGCCAGTTCTTCTGAGTAGCACTGACACTTTGCTTGCCTAGAACAAAGAAAAACCATCACCAGCTTGTGGCCGCACATCACCAGACTCATCCATGGAAGAATTAAGAAGAGATGATTTAGCCAGTTTGCATGTTCGACCCACACTGAACCAGCACCAGCCAAGAACCAACACTGGAGCTGGCTTGATAGAAAATGCCTACGTGTGTGTGATGAAATGGTATGTAAGTAAAGAGCTTAGCTTCTGCAGGCTTTGGTAAAAAACAACCTAATGGCTAGCAAAATCACAATCAAAAGATAATAAAAAGATACAAATACAATAAGATAGAATATATGGAGTATCCTTAAACACATCAGTTGCTGAACATGAGGTATGCTGTTCTTATGTTTGACATACAAACATTTGCATCAAATGTCAGTTATGTCTGTTATGTAAGAGACCTACATGCTTTGTTTGAAAATGTCACCTTGATGTTTTGCAGGTAAGGTTATCACAGAGTGTGAACTGCCTTCAATAAACGTCATTTTGTCCCCTCCAGGAGAATAAACCCCTTTAGGCAAATGTCATGTCATGGCATAAGTCCGAAAAATTGACTTGCAGCAACCAAATAAGAGAAACTTAAGGGCTTCGTAAATACCTCCATCAGCTCAGTACATTTGCTGGAAGCCTTGATCACACTGACTGTAAGCAGCAACATTTTTAGACATCAGAAGACAAATCAAAGCCTATTCAGAGTACTAGAGAACACACAGTTCAGTTGTTTGAGGTCACTTGGAGGGATGCAAAATGACCACAAGAAGGAGCGGCACCATTACATGAAAGCAGATTCTTTTTTTGAAATGTGTGTGTTTCTCTGGAGCACTGTTAACCTGCACATATAAACCATTTATAGACCCCTTTCAAGATGGTTATGATGGTTTATTACACTCTCCAAATGCACTACAGCAGCCCCATTCTGACAAGGCTTACATGTATAATCACACATGTATGGATGCATTATATATGTATGTGTGTGTACATTATGGCATATACGTGTATATACACAGATATACATATTATGGATTTCTATACATGTTTTCATATATCTCTATATATATGCTGTATTTTTTTCTATGTTTGTGTGAATGTGTGCTGTATATGAGAACGAGTGCTGTGTGTAAGAGTGAAGTTTTTATTTTAAAAAAAAACAAAACAACAACTCCCTTTCCAACTTTAATATCTTGCGCCCTTGCTGGCCCCTCTGCAATTTTTCTGTTTTTCATAGGAATGTTTGGAATTTAATTTATTTACTCCCACTTAACCCTTGAATGCCTGCAATCCAAGAAAGTAATAGCGATTCATTACTATCGAGTCAGGCACGGATACTCTATGTAGCACTGGCAATAGTCCACATTCTAGTTTCTTTTTTGTAGGGGCACAGAAAAGCTAATGGTTTGAGCCTAACCAATCAATATTTTTATACCGTAAATGAATCAAATGACTATGTGTAACAGACTTGTATTGATGAATCCCTTATAAGATTAAATTTCCCTCCCTGCTTTATAGAGCTCCTTAGCCTCTTTTAGCAGTTGTTTTGGCGTTACAACCAGCTGGTGAGTGTAGTGGAGCAATTAGTTGCTTCATGTGAGATGACCAAATCAGCTAAATGGAATGTGAAT
Source organism: Mola mola (assembly GCA_001698575.1). NCBI lineage: Eukaryota > Metazoa > Chordata > Actinopteri > Tetraodontiformes > Molidae > Mola > Mola mola. Next base: position 4,447,910 of record KV751337.1, read on the forward strand.
ATGAGACATACATGAGCGGAAACGTCTTAAATGAATCATTACTGCTATAAAATAAATATAAACCGTTTGGTAGTACATTAGTAACATCAACCCTAGAGGATAATTGGTCAGTGTTTTTACAGCTTGATTCACTGCCTCAAAGTTGACAAAAGCAGGAATTGTTGCTGCGTTCAATGCTGTTTTTTGATAGCGGAAAGCTATCGTCCAGCGTCAGGTTAGGGAGACTTAGCGTCTAACAGTGGTGTTTTGTGTTGAAGGTTGTCGCGGCTCAGAGGCAAGTCCTCACAGCTCTCCCACCTGCGGGCCCCATGGAGGCTCCAACGAAGAGATCTGGGTACTGCGCAAGCCCGTGGCAGGTAATTAAGCCGCGCTGCGCTGAGCCCTTAATCCCTGAGTCTCTGATAAACTCTGGACGGTGTTCAAACAGTATCTGATGACTTTTCAAAAACAGGATTTGTCTACCTTTCAAGTGTCCCCAAAAGTAGGATCTGTCCACCCAGTTGTGCTTGGAGGCTTTCAGATACTCTTTGAGCCGCCCCCATGCTTATCCCGTCTGAAGCTTAACCGAGCCCAGTGGCCTCATTTGTAGGACTGCAGCCATCTGCACTGTTCTACAGTCTGTGTCTCTTCCAACTCGATGTATGGACATGTTTCCGTGTGGGAGCGAACAAGACAATTCAGGAAAAAGAGAGAGAGAGAGGATGAGCAATGTGCGTGTGTGTTTCAAAACAAAGTTTGTCCCGTTAACTCCATTTTTGTCTCCCAGTCATCCGTCACCCTGTCTGTCCGTCCTGTCCATCCAACCACATGCTGCCCAGTGCATTTTAATGGAGAGCCACAACTGTTACCACGTTGCTTTGAAAATCAGCTAAACCACACAGTGTGCGTGTGTGTGTTCTCTGTGTGAATGTATTTATCCATCTTTTTGTTGCATGTGTGCATTTGTATGCATAAAATCTATACATATGGTTTGATACGTATGTATCACTTGGTGACTATGGTTGAATGGATGTATGAATGTGTGTGTTTGTGTGCATGCATGTTTGTGTTATAGGCGGAGACCGCAGCAGTGTTGGTAGTTCTGGGAGTGTGACCAGTGTGAGGTCGTCCGGCAGCGGTCAGAGTGCTGGCAGTGCAGCACACATTCTCCACGCACAGGCTGAGGGGGTGAAGGTACGACACCCACACACTTTGTTTAGTTGTGACTGATTTTGGGGGGATTATTTTGGAGCCAAGAATGGCTAAATTTGCAGCAGATTTTCTTAAAAATTGGCACTCGTAATTCATCATTTTTAGGCAAAACCTTGCTTAATTTTGAGTAAAAGCATGCACTGCACGAGGCAGCAAAATCTTTGTGGAGCTATTTGTGGTAGAAAAATGTTGTATAAATCGATGACTTCTATTTGTGTTCCACGCCAATGCTCCATATGGTACAAAACAGTTTACTTCTGCTTTCATGTAGAAGGGACCTGTCTCAAACGGTTTTTAGCAGTGATTTTTACTGGTAAATTTGAAAGCTTTTCATCACACATGCCTGCATCTTCACAGCCACAATGAAGTGACTTTAGTGACATTTGGCTTGATATATAATAAATAATACAAAATCCTATGATTGCTTTTTTCTGGGAAAGTAATCAATTAATTCATTAATTTAAGTTCCCTGGAAAGAAGTATAGAATTATTACAGATGTATAGAGCTGCTAAATGAAGCATTACCGATGTAAGTAAAGTCATTAAATCACAAAGAAATAAGGGGTAGGAACACAACAGAAAACAAGCAAAAAGAACAAGCTCAGTAACTGAAAATGCAGATCATTTTATGACACTTCAAAAAGCCGTTAAAACCAAACTGAGCAGAATGAGCACCTAAATGAGCACTTTGACATACATCAGGGTTCTAAAAACTACTGAAAATGACAGAAACAATCTTTCGGAAAAATGTATTAATGTGTACTTTGAGATGTTAGTCTGGCCCAAGTCGTCCGAAAGAGCTCAGTTCACTGCAGCAAGTTTTTTTTTTTTGTTTTTTTTTAATTTGCTAGTGTTTTGTCTCTTTGTATGTGTTGTCTTGATTAGAAATATTACTGTTAGTAATCGACTGTATGCTGTATCCAGTCACTGGGTGGCAATCAAGATGTTTTGGCTTCACTTTTGGAAACTTCCCCTTTCTTATTTTCTAGTCAGTGGTGTAGATTTGAAGCATCTATACCAAGGAGCATTAAATTGTTTTGGAGCATTACGACTCATGAAAAATCTTGCAATACACAATGAACATAATAACAGTGCAACAAAACACTGTGCTGAATGTGGTCTTCATCCAAGCCTGTTATCATCTATCTTGGCCAGCTGCACATCACCGTTTTCAGCAAGTGTACTCTTAGGAAACTGCTAGTAAGACTCTTAGTAAAACGAGTAAAACATCCACACAGCAGAATTACTCCCAGTGACAGCCCACATTGGCTCATAGCATCTGTCTTCTCTGAGTATCAGTAGTGGTCGCACAGGAAGCCTCAGAAACAGTGATGGATGGTGCAGCAGTGAGCATACATCAGCTTCATCCAGACAGCCGCTCCTCTAATCCGAGATGAAAAGGTTTTTGTGTTTTAATGAGACGTCCAAAAGGAACTCAATCAATTTTACTTTTATCATCCTATCAATAGCCATTCCCGAGTAATCACTGTCTCCTGTAGTCCCCGTACTGTACATGACTGATTTGGAATATACGAACAGGATGTCATCTGCTAGTTACGCAGCCTGAAGCGCCAGATCATGGTACCGTACCATATCACGGTATATTATGATTTACTTTAGAATAATCTTAGGGACATTTAATGATAATTTGCCAGGATGTATGAAATATGTAACATTTGAGAAAAATTACATGTTATTTATTATTAACAAATGAAGAGTTATAGTTCACCTGTAGGCTAATAAAACAATTACAGTTTCACTCCTTTAGTATGACTGGTAGTCCCTGTCTACAAAGAGCTGAAAACAATTTTTTTCATTGCTCTCTAGCTCAATTTATTATCCCATTAGTTGATTAAATGACTTTTCTTTACTTGTGCTGCTCTATAATTTAGCACAGATTCATCACAACGTACAGTAAACACAGTTACTTCCAGTAATCCTAATCACGTTTGTGTTCCATTCGGGTCGAGTCTGTGGGCTGTTTGTGTGCATGTTGGCTCATGGGATGTCCCGCTAAATACAAGAGAACCGGAACACATTTCAATTAATACACCTGTATTTAGTACCTCAATATGGCTGCTGTGAAAAAGAATATTTTAATTGACCACTCTGTCAATGAAGGGAAATTCTGGTGATTCTTTGCTGATGAACAAAATGTATACAAACTTGTAATTTCAAAATAAAGCCATGTATGGACATTTTTGGCTGTTAAACAGATTTTTTTTTTAGCCTTATTAGGTTGTATGGTAAGCATTAAATTCAGTTTTTCTTTATCTTGCTGCTGTTGAGTAAAAGATGCATAGTCTCAAAAAATATCAATGAATATTATTCAATTTCTGCTGCACTAACGAATACTTTTGTGTGGATGATGGATGAATAGACTCATTGAAATGTGTAACATAAACACATGAAGTGACATACAGAGAATTATCTCCTAACTCTGCATTTCATCTTACCTCTGAGGAGCATTTTAGCACCCTTTAGCTCATTGTTTTTGTTTTGGAGCTAAAAACTTTATGATTCACACTCACTGCTGTCTCCAGTAATGAACCTCTGGTCTAAAACACTTTACATAACATACTGTATAGTTAACAACTAGCTGGTGAATGTACATTTCAATCAAATCAGGAGAAACTTAATTTGAAAGAGTGATAATTTTATTGCCATGTACATGATAAAAAGAAAACACTTTGGCAGTTAGGCTACGTCATGATGACATAACAATATAAAGAAAATGATGATACGAAGGACAGAAAATCCCCCTGATAGGATCTAGACACTGGTGGTGATTATGAGAACTAAAGCTGGATCTGTCTGGAAGAATGGATGGGAAGGGGAGGGATTGTGAGCTCTACCTGCTTCTGAGCCAGGAAAACCGGAGGACAGTCACAAAAGTCCTGCAAGGACATTTGACAAAAGCGAAGGAGAACAGCTTGTCAACTGTGAAATGATAGGCTGATAGTGATTGCGGCTATCTCCGGTTGGGTGATGGAGTAAGTAGATACACCCCCAGTCAGCTCACTAGAGTAAGCAGAGAGAGGGATGAATGAAAGAACTTTGCTAAGCTTCATTTAGCTGCTGAAGTTAGTAAGTTACCATGAATGAGCTAAATGGAGAGTGAATATTGTAACATTGCTGCATGTTATGCATCTCGAAAGATATGCACAAATGTCTCCCTGCACATTAAAATCTCAAGCAATCCGATTGGTTGATTTTATTTCAATGAAGCAAAATCAAACAGAATTTTACTGTACACAAATATAAAATTAACAGTCGCCCGTGAACGTGTTAATTATGTGCAGCCTGGAGTAGAAATTATACGAAAATGAGTTGTGTCATCACACTCAAGTGATTCAAAATCAACTTACTGCTGCTTTAATGCCATAAAATGCAAGTTGTGTTTCAGGTGAATACACAATTGTTTATGTTTGCAGCTTCTTGCCACAGTCTTGTCCCAGTCCGCCAAAGCCAAGGAGCATCTAATGGAGCAGTCCAAATCCATGGACCAGCCTGCAGGTAGGACAGAGTCTTCAGTCCGGTTACTGGGTTTGACTCTAGTGAAAGTTTACTCACGATAAGATTTTAGGTTGTTTCACACATAATAGTCATTTGGCCTGCTTAGATTTCATTCAGCACTTTGTAAACAGAACAGTGTCAATGATGCAGTCGTTGGGTTTCTGCTTTTCCTTTGGTGTTAACCAAATTAACCTTGTTCTCACATTGATCAGCTGTGCGACAGGATCCCAAAGCCACCATTATCTCATTAAACAGTTTAAACACGAGCTTTCACCTCGTCTGTCTGCCAGACATTTTTTGCATTGCAAACTTGATGTAATTTCCAAATGATTGCTGTTAGCTTTGCCTCTTTATACCTGTGATGCCCTGTTTTTTGGACTACTTTGTATCTTTGGTCCATAATTTGAACCACTTTGCTTTCTCACCTCAAATAAACTGCCCCAGGGTTCACTTGGAAGCAAACTGAAACCCCCATTTTCAGGTTTTCGGAGCTTGCTCGTTCGGTCTGCACCAGGGTCCAAATGAACTTTCACACCAGCCCTAATGAACTAAACTGACAAGAAAACATACCAGGGTTTGGGGGACCAAAGTGGACCAAACAGCTGTAGTGTGATTGCAACCTAACATTCACATTCTCTTCATTCCATTAATTAAAAACTAATGTGAAAATGAGAAGGGAAATGTTTACAATATAAAGAATAAGATTAAAACTTTTGGAATAAGAGATTCTATTCACAAAAAAAGAGTCATAATGTACAGGTCTTTGAAAAATATAAGATATCACATCTATATACACACACATACACACAAACTTTTTAACAAGCACAGCTCTTGGCTGGCTCAACAGACAGATGGTCAAGACAGAGGATGTAGGAGGAAAAGGAGCAGGATATGATTGGTTAGGAATTTAATTGATTCCAAAGCAACAAAGCGGATTGATCAGGACTCACCTGGAGGACAGTGAGTTCAAGAGACAAGGAAACTCATCCGTTGATCTTCACTGGAAGTTTTGGGTGATAGGACGACGGCTGAAACTGACCAATGGTGTCTCTCCCAGCAGGCTCCGCCAGCTCATCGCGGACATCGAGCCAATCAGGCTGTCCACTCCACGAAGTGCCACCCTACGAAGCCACAGCAACCAGAAAGGGGGAGGGGCCAGGGGAAGGGAAGGTAGGACAGTCCCAAACTCCCACAGATTCAGTCCTCTCTCCCTCTTTCAAACAAACATACAGACAACATCAACATTCAGCAGCAGCATGATGAGCATGTAGCTCATCAGTCACTCAACCACAAATCTCTCACACACACCCACATTATACATATTCCCACACGCACACACACACCAAGATGTCCCAGCGGTTTCTTTCTCAGCTGGCCTCGTCCGTGCTGCGAGTGTTCGGATGCAGCCATGACACGGTGAGTGTGTGAATGGAAGATCTGTGAACGAGAAGTGTGTGTGTGTGTGTGTGTGTGAGAGAGAGAGTGAGACTACTGTCTTTCTCTTGCTTATCTGCTATCTTCTATCCATCATTCTTACCTTCTTTTTATTTGCGGCTTCTCTTCTTCCATATTAGCATTTTTTTTTTTTTCTTTTGCACAAATTCTTGTGTTTCAGTTGATGGTGTGTAGGTGAGCCTCAGGCAATCTTAGCTCTAGTTAAGATATCAACACGCATGTGTGTGTGCCTGTGCGTGCTGGCAGGTGTCCAGCAGTGTTCATGTCGTGGGAAGACTGGCTCGGTGTGAAATCTGAGCTCACACCATGTACAGTAAACTGTTATTTACTGTTGCGTGTGTGTATTGGGGGGAGTATATTTAAGTTCATGTCTCTTTGTAGAATAATTTCAAGCTTGATAACCCAATGAGCATATTTAAACAGCAGGTGGTCGTGGTGGTTGTGTGTGCATCGTTTGCTTAAAGTGTGTGTGTGTGTGTGTGTGTGTGTGTGTATGCTCTCATTTAAGTCATGTTCTCACAGCCATCTGTTAGCTAGAGTCCAGATTCCTCAAGAAGCATTGTCCTAATATTTCCCTGGGCAGGGGAAATTCGGATGAGAGACGAAAGGGAAAACCAATAAGCTTTGAAAAGCAAAATGAAGGAAAGAAAGGAGGATGTACATATTAGGAGGAATGTGGGACTTTAAAGAGAAACAAAGAGCGTGGTATTAAGTCATTCTGTTCCCTCCTGTCACTGGTCTGCTCCAAAATAAAACCTATACTGTACCTCACAGCTGATCAGCACCAGCCTTTCTGTCCCTCCAGGACTTTACAATGTTATGGTTGCAACCAGTTCAGTCTGTTCCTGGAAATGCTGCGTGATCTTGAAACTTGTATCCAATCATTGCAGTTTCTCTCAAAATTTGACCAATAATCATCACAGTTTCCTGTGAGTTAACAAATCACAGCAGCTCCCTGTACTAAATATCAAGCCATTTTGTGGCTATAAAGCAACATCGTTTTTGACAAACACTTTTCCACAACAAACTCCACAGACATTTAGCTGCTTTGTGCAGGAGCACATTTTCATTCAAAAATAAAGCATATTTTGTAAGAATTTTTCATATGCTGGATGTTTTTAGTAAGGCTAACTTTGGTTTTCTAATGAATTATATTACAACAAGTATTGCAATTTCTTATTTCCTACAAAGATCACAACTTTCCCAAAAAGTCAGTTAAATCCTGGAGGGACAGATTATTCCTATACCCATATCTAATTGGATATGTTAAGTCCTTCAAATTTTTTCAATAGCTACTACCAAGTTTGAAACTAGGGATAATCAAAGTCAATTTGCATCATTTTAAGTCAGGAGTGTCTCGGCTGCTGTAGTAACTTAGAAATTACTTATCCACAGCTGTCAAATTTAAAGCAACTAAAGGGACATCAGAAGATACAGACCAATTTAAGGACAAGTTTACAATGTAAAATGTTACGTTTAGTTCCTGGGTGGTCAAAAGTAGATCTTTCAGGTTGGTAGCAACCCAAACTAACAGATTCTGACAAACCAGTAGGGTTGATATTTGTCGAACTGGGATCAAGACTCAATATTACATCATATAGCTTTAGAGCAGTTAAGAAAGATCGCTTTATGTAGCTACAAGAAATGTAAAACATTCACAACAGTTTTAGCCATTGACAGCTCAGGTTTTGTTGATTGTCGTGTCTTGGCGGATTTAATATGTAACGAACCTGTGAGAATACCGGAGAGTTTTCTTGAGGGCCTGTGTTTGACAATGGCTATATACACAGCATATTGTGGCCTGTTCCGTTCTAAACCTACCTTCGTAACATTAGCCCGGGTTTCACTGCAAGGCAGGATAATAGCCTTAACTAATTCAGGAGCCAGCTGGGTTATAATATCAATCATCATGGCCCAAAATCAAAATGTTTTGAGGCATCAGTAACACTGAATCGTTTTTTGCTGCAGTAGCTAAATCATGGCTCTTTTTGACCCTGCTAAGAAAAAGTGGCTTTTGTAGAAGCAGACACGGAGCCAGTGACAGATGCCCCCTGTCTTCTCTCCTGTAGAGCTCAGAGGCTGTTGTCCAATGGCTGAGTGACTTTCAGCTGCAGGTCTACGCTCCAAACTTCCTGGGTGCTGGGTATGACTTGCCCACCATTAGCCGAATGACCCCGGAGGTAAGGCAACCCTGAACCCTGACCCCTGACCCCTGACCCCTGAACCCCAGAGGACCACAATTATAAACAAGTCTGCACAGCTTTGATTTGCGCTGTCCTAGATGTTTCCAAGATGCATGTGCAGTTGATTTTATTTCAGAGAACTCAAATGAACAAATTTAAAGCGCTCGCAAGTATCCTCTCCCTGCCCCCTGTCAAACCTGTCCTGTATGAATCCCTCACCTCGCACCTTTGACCTGATGCTGATGTGCCTGATCTGGACCAAAAACTGCGCAATAAAATCTTCACTCATATTATGGTCATGTCTTTGAAAAGGATGCCTTTTTAATATGTGAAGGAAGATGATTCAAAGTATTTTGAAAATGCACAGCTTTTCATGCACAAAGCACAAACACAGCATCCCATCCTGACTGTAGCAAGTTTCACATTTTGGGAAGAAAGACTATTCTTTTGTTACCCCAAATCTGTTTAGTTTAGATTTGCTTGGCGAGATAAATAGCTGTTTTTCTCTCTGCTTAAAGCTAAGCTACAGGCTGTAGCTTCACATTTACTGTACAGGCATGAAAGTGCTATCAATCGTGTCATTCAACTCTCAGAAAGTACAAATAATTCTCGCTTGTTAACCAAGAGAATGATAAAATTCAACGGAAGAGCAGATTTTTTACTGGCCAAAATAATATGGTGCTTTTTGAGTGTCACATTCACGCTCATTTCAGTAAATTTCATTGAGATAATAAGGCGTTAAAAGATTAAGAGAAGCTGAATCAAGATTACTTTAATATATTAATCAACAATTAATCAGTTCAAATCATTTACACGTCACAGAGACTGGACATGCTCCACTGAAGAGAAACATGTGATAAACAGTAGTATCAGTATTGACAGGATGTCCAGTTTACCCAGTTACACCAGTTCAAAGTTCAAAATCCGAGCCAAGGTGAGTGAAAGTGAAAGCAGAGTAAACACAGCATGTGTTGGACATCTTTTCACTTTTACTGTGCATCAAAATGTAGGGATTTTTTATGTTGCAATGTCATGTTAGCAGTAAACATGTATTTCAGTGATGGTTAGATTTTATTAATAAAGCACAGCAAACCCGCGACCCCTAACAGGATAAGCAGTAGAAAATGGATGGATGGATGGATGAAACCTGCAAACAGAAAGCATACCTGAATTTTGTGCTTGTTGGATTAGTCTCAAAAGCCAGATAAAAACCAGGCACGTGCATTTGATACAAGAGAGCAAATGAACATGTTCAGGTGGAAGCCCTCTTTAATTGCTGTCCAATGAAAACCACTTTGTAAAATTTTGACCTAAAGTGTACAGAATGTCCAGATTCTTCCCTGGCAACTGTTATCACTGGTCATAATCATTAATGCAAAGACATTTTATTACATATTTTTATAGTGTATCGCTCTGCAAAAACAGATAAATGATGCTAGAAGCATAGCTTTGAATAGCCTGAATAATGTTAGGTATTAAGCCGAGGATAGATGATAAAGATCTGTGATTTCTCTGAATCATTGAGACTGATGCATGTGCAACAATATTAGATGACTGTTTAACAATATTAGATGACTGTTTAACTATCAATTACCAAGCTTACACTGTTAAGGAGCAGAAATGTAATATAAAGAATTACAATGTGCTAAGCTTCAAAACTCATGCAAAATAATTTTGATCATTTGTAAAGTCTTCAAGAGCCACATGATTAAATCAAGTAATTACCATTCAACTTAGCAGAATTCCAAGTGTAGAAATGTACTTGCTTTTAGCTCTGCACGTGTGTACGAATGATAGCTGTATTGTGTATCCTGCATTTTGTACGTTGGTGGGGCACATCTTCAAAAATAAGAGCCATGCAGTGTAGCACCAGTGTATGAAAAGGTTAATATTCACTCCTGGTGCAACAATCTGAAGAAAAATTGAGTGTGATCAAGTCCACAGTTACCCACATCTATGTAATGTGTCATTATTGCTACATAGTGATAAAACTGTTTCTATATATAGAATTCCACTATTCTGTATGTAAACTTCATATACACACTATTTATTAATTTATAAATCTCAGGAACATTGCACTTTGCACACTTTATACACAGAGGCCAGATTGTAAATAATACTTAGTATATTTTTAATTTCTAGTATTTTAGTTTTTATTTTTCCTTTCTCACATTGTTTTGGTACTTTTTACCCTCCACTGCTACTCACTTCTGTACTGCTGTGTCAACCTGAATTTCACCCAAAGGGGATCCATAAAGTTACATCTTATTTTATCTTAACAGCTGATGAGAGATCCATACGATGACACAGAAACCTGCATGTGTTGACGGAAACAAGTCCAAGAATCATACTGTCAGCTGTGATCTTAACATAAATATTTAGTAGAGTAATAAAATATAATGATGTTGTATTGTATGATATTTTGCCTCTCAGGCATATTTATGAAAATACATTGTTAGCTGAAACAGTGAATAATATCTACAAAAAAAAAAAAAAGATTAAAAAAGAAAAATGAGCTCACAGTACCTCCTGACACTCCCGTCACCTTCAGCACTGCTGCCGTCTGCTCTGAGGAAGTCGCCGGATGTTCTCCGCCACGCACACTTACAAATAATTTATAGCATACATAAATTATTTGTATACAAACAAACGCTCCAGTGCTGTGCATACAGTTGAGCTCGGTTTTGTTATCAGAGATGTGTCATAGAATCTAGGCCTCTCTGCTGCTGCGTGTTTGTCACATCTGCATATTTTGTATGAGTTATGCTACCACGTGTGTGCGTTGTGACTGGTCATGTATTTTTGTGGAAGTGTAAGTGTGTCCACCACAACTACCTCTGAAATACACAGGAACCGGAGTTAACAGACAATGATGGGATTTGTTCATTAATTACAGCTCCTACAAAATCGTTAAATCCACTCAGTTTGTATGTAGGTATTGTATCTATGAGTTTGTTCAATTAAGACAGAATTTAAGTATAAAATATAAAGAGATTAATTTTAATATTTTTTGTAAATGTTTCATTTTCGCTGCAGACATTTGCTTTTGCTTTCTTTGCTTTGATTTTTATGAGACATTTACATTTCTGCTCTATTCTGCTAAACTGAAAGAAGGTGTCATCAGATGTCACACTGTCGCTTGTTTCTTTGTGTTGCAAGTTTTCCTCTGTGCGAGAGTGTCGCATGTGTGGGTGAGGCTGCTGGAAGATTGGGGATATTTTTGTGAAGGGAAAGCCTGAATTTGCCTCTACTGTATCTCACTATTTGTGTGTGTGTGTGTGTGTGTGTTCTTGTGTGTGGGAAGGATCTAACAGCCATTGGAATAACTAAACCAGGTCACAGAAAGAAGATGACAACAGAGATCAATAAGCTTAGCGTCACTGAGTGGCTGCCTGAGCAGAAACCTGTGAGTAAAACTTCAGCACGCTTTACAGAATTAGATGCTAAGCCTGTTTTCGAAGGCAGAGCAGCAGTGTCGGCGCCGACCAGCCTGGCGAGCCATCATGTTTATGGTGTTCCTGTAGGCCAATCTAGGAGAGTGGCTGTCTGCCATTGGTCTGAGCCAGTACCACCAGCTGTTAGTGCAGAACGGTTATGAGAACATTGAATTCATCACTGACATCACCTGGGAGGACCTTCAGGAAATAGGCATCACCAAACTGGGTAAGACGTTGTACACATCAGTACATTTGTTTATGACAAAACCACCATGCTAACCCTCAAAGTACAATAGGCTGAATATATTGCCATTCAGATACCACGGACACATAGCAGTTCTGTTTATACTACTTTCTAGAGTTTTCTTAGACATCTCTCACATTTAAAAGAAAGTAATTTACATCCATGAAGAACCCAGATGTTCATTCTCTGATGAGGCAATTACACTTACAACCCTTGCAGTCCCTCATCCATTCCAGAGTGCAGAAGGCTTTGTTTTGCCAGCTAATGTAGTGTTAGTGTTGGCTGGCTGGCTAAAGTGCTTTGAGCACTGTCACCGTTTATACAATGATACTAGAGCAAATGCAGGACAAGTGGTGTAGTTTTATGAGGAAAGTTAGCTTATGCTAAGTAGCTAGCTGAACAAACCAATGCTTAGTGTGTTTTCAGTTAAGCTAGCTTGTCATGTAGTCCTCTCAACTAGTGCTTGCGGAATAGTAAAATTCTCATAAAAACAAACAAAACACACAGTATAATTTAAATGTTTAACAGCATATTGTATTTTTTGCATCGTCTTTTCAATTTTCGACTTCATATTTCTAATTAAATTCTACACTGAAGGAAATTCTATGTATGAAATGATAGTAATAAAGCAATAATGTTGATGTTCTGTTGATTTCAAAAAATATATATTTTTTTTACATTATTCAATAGTATGTTTTTCAATATTTAGGCCACCAGAAGAAGCTGATGCTGGCAGTGAAGCGATTGGCTGAAATGCAGCGCAGTTCCCTCAGAAAAAAGCCCCCGCCAATCACACAGCAGCAGGAAGTCAAGTCAATGGACAGCCCACCTCCAGATGGTGAGACGAGAGTTTGTTCATGATGAAGTTTAAGTGAAATTCAACTGAAATGAGTGACAGTGTGTTTTATCTAATAAAATCCCTCAATGGTTAAATATTTATATCGGAGACAGAATAGCCATGACCTGTCCTAATAATATTAATGTTCATATTCATTCTATTTTATTTTTCTTTCTCCAGAGGTCATGTCTCCAAAGATGAGTACCTTCCAGGACAGTGAGTTGAGCACTGAGCTGCAGACTGTTATTACCCAGCCGGGGCAGGAGGTCAGCAAGGCTCAGCGAACGCGCAGCCTCAGCAAAGACCATGATGAGGTCATGACAGGAGGAGGAGGAGGTGGTTCTGGGCCACCAAAGAAGGAGGCACGTACTGTCAGGCAGCAGGGCAGCCAGGGAAGCTCCTCTTCTCAAAGGGGTAGTGTCTCATCTCTAGGCAAACACCGCCACTCCCACTCCCATTCCCAGCCTGCACCTCCCTACACACCCCCTCACACTCCCACTAAGACTAGAACCTCATCTTCCTCCTCTGCTTCCTCCGTCCAGAGCACAGCTTCCCCGCAGGCCAAACATAAACCATCCCCCCAGTTCGTTCAAGGGGAAAGACCTCAGTCTCCACGCTCCCACCCACCTCAGTCTCCGCCCCACCGTGGGGCTTCATGTACCCAGCCTCCACCCCAGTCTCAAGTCCATCCGCAACACCAGACACACACTCAGCAACAGCTGCAGGCACAGGTCATGGAGGTTAGGGAGAGCCAACAATCACAGGTCCCACTCCTATGCCTCCCACCAGAGGCTGAGCTGGTTGAGGGAGAAGGAGCAGAACCTTCAGCGCTCCAAAAGAAACGTGCCCACAGCCTCAACAGATATGCTGTCTCAGATGGTGAGTGTGACGAGAAACAAAGTAGAGATGAAGGAGAAGCACAGGTAGCAGGAGGTCATAGCTCTGCCGTTGCCAAAGGTGATGGAAGTAAATATGCCACAGTGACACACCGCGTCAGCCGCAGCCACTCCGTCCGCAACCAGGACAAGACCGTCAGCCGCAACCAGTCGCAGTCCTTCGCTTTGCGTCAAAAGAAGAAAGGCCCGCCGCCGCCACCACCCAAGCGCTCTAGCTCTGCAATCTCCTCCTCCAACTCCAACCTGGCTGATGCCAGTGCACAGCTGCAAACGCACACCAGCACAGGAGGGATGCTGGATGTGCCTTACCACCAACAGCGACGCGCCAGCGACCTTGGGGTGTCAATGGAGACAGTTGATGTGGAGACAAACAGTGTGGGAAACGTGAGGAGCATTGCCGCCATGTTGGAAATGTCTTCTATCGGAGGTGGAGCTAAAGGCATGGCCCTGCAGAAGAACTTCCTGCAGGTATTGGCGAAAACATGTTGCATGGTTCAACACACATTGATTACTAATGGGCTGAATCCTAATCAAGTATACGTGTTGTTGTGTGTTTTCAGGTAGGGAAGACGCGTGAGGCTATTGGTCTGGACGGTGAAGTGGTGAACCGGCGGCGGACCATTAGCGGCCCTGTCACTGACCTGGTGGAGGCTGCCAGACGTGACCAACCAATTCCCTCCGCTTTCCCTCTTCCTTCTGCCCAGCCTGAAAGCGCCCCACTCCCTGTAAATTCCTCCCCACCCCACGCTCCGTCCTCTCCCCACCCCAGCTCAGGGGGCAGTATTTGTTCGTCTGAGAACCTGCCGTTTGCAGAGGAAGGAAGCCTTACTATCCGCCGGCAGGGTCGAGGAGAAGGAGAAGGACAGGTAGCTATCTATATATATGTTTGTCAATTTGGTGCGCTTTAATGTATTGCAAATTCATAGTCAGCTTCTGTGTTTTATCGTACGCTTTGTTGGTGTTAACCATTTATCTTTGTCAATGTTTTTGACTGTGCAAAAATAACCTCTTGTCATGAATGTATGAATTTTCCGTTAGTGTGTATTTTGTGTCTGTCTGCAGGTTGATGGTGAGGGTCCACCGGGAGAAGGGGGTTACATGCACGAGGACATCTCCAGGGTTGAAGCCACAGCAACCTTAAAGCGATGGCCCTGCAGCACCAAGTCCCATCCCAACGGCACCGATTTCACGCTCCAAGAATCGTCCACTGTCAAACGACGACCCAAAAGTCGAGACAAGGAGCCTGAGGTTTTTGCAGACCTGCCTACAGCCAACGGCGAGCCAGGCTCTGGGCAGCCCATAGCGTACCAGAATGGCACGGCCACCGTGAAACGCCGCCCTGTGTCTGATGCTGGAGTAACGCAGCAGCCGAAACCACAACCTCAACCTCAATATGAACCTCAGCCTCAACCACAAGTGACTGCTGCTACACGCAGAAACAGTGTGGAGCAAACAGCTCCAACCAGCAATGATGGGGGTCCAGCGAGAAAACCAAAGCCTCCAGTCTCCCCAAAGCCAGTTGTGGCACAGATAAAGAGACAGGGAGGCCAACAGACTCCACCACAACCTGCCTCCAACAAGAAAGTACCCCTGCCTGGTCCTGGCACACCTGGAAGCCCAGGTACTCACATTGTATGATTCTGTGTTTTGTGTCAGTGTATGGAGGATAAGGATGGGTGCTTTATAGTAAAGTTAACATCTGTTATTACGGCTGTTGAAAATGGCCACATTGGAAATTTGAGCAAAAAGCCTGCTTCCACATAAAGGTAGGGAATGCTAGGGTGGGGCCAACTTACTTTCAAACTGGTTTTAATATTAAGACAACCACTGGACCTGACCAGTATACCAGATTGTAGCACTCGATGTCACACGACTCAGCAGCCGCTCTTGTTGCCCACAATCCATCATTTTCTTATTCAACACAAACAGTTGACTTTACTTTAGAATTTAATATCAGAATAATTACAGTTAGGTCCAGAAGTATTTGAACAATGTCACAGAGGTTTTGTTTTTTTTATCACTTTATACACCACAACAATGGATTTGAAATATAAGTTGTGTATGCTGTACAGTGCAGTGAGGAGTGTTCTGTCCTTGGGGAGACTAAACAACCGCTCCACAGGCGCATGACACAACACAGAATAGCCAGCTCATCAGGACAAGATTCAGCAGTGAATTTACATCTGAAGGACAAGGGAGACTCATTTGAAGACAACAACGTAGTATTCTGGACAGAGAAGACATTTTGAGAGAGAAGTGGAGGAAGCCATCTACATCAAAGTGGAAAGACCCTCATTAAACAGGGCTTGTGGTCTTAAGACACCAATTATCAGCAACTTACAATGCAGTCCTGACATCCCTTCCCAGGTGTTTTAAGCCTCCTTCAAAACTCACCTCATGTGGCCCTAACAACTCACATGATGGCAGAGCAAGTCAACGACTTATTCATGAGTCACACCTAGAGTCATGTGACCATAACAACTCACGTGAATGTGAGGGGAGTCATCAATGAGTCACAACTCAAAATGACTCAGTGATGAACTACACCTCACTTGTGACCCTTGTGCAACCACAGGAGAGGGTCAACGACTCAAGTGACCACCACCAAGGTGTAACAACCCTACCAGAGGTTAAATACTGGAGATTCTCCACCAATGCTTAGAACTGAAGACGCCTTTCGGAAGAGAGGTGAAACGTCTTTAAAAACCAAAAAGAAGTCCAGATACCTTCAAATGAAGCACTAAAGACTACCTCAACCTGGATGACTTAGAACGTACACAAACACCTTAAGACATGTTTGAAATTCAAACTTCCACCTGTAATTTGAGATGTTTCACAAAAATATAGCGTTTACCGTTTAGGAATTACAGCCATTTTATGCAGAGTACCTCCATTTTCATTGGCTCAAAAGTATTTGGACAGGTGACTGATAAGCAGTTTTATGGCCAGGTGTGTTCTGTTCCCCTTGTTACTTCAAGACAAATGAAAATGATTAAAGGACTGGAGTTTATTTCAGGTGTTGAATTATCATTTAGCAGCTGTTTGACTAGAGCTATCAATATCTATAGCTATCAATGCAAGTGAAGGAGGCCATCATTAGACTAAAAAACAAAATAAATCTATCAGAGAGATAGTAAAAACTTTGGTAGCGGCCAAATAAACAATTTGGTACATTGTGAAGATTCTCAGTCATCCAGGTCATTGTAGTCTTAATGTTAAAAGAAGTCCACTTGCCTTCAGCTGAAACATTAAAATTTGGTACATTCTTAAAAAGAAAGAATGCATTGGTGAGCTCGACAACATCAAAAGGCCTGGAAGACAATTAAAGAGGATGATCGTAGAATCTTTTTCTTGGTGACAAAGAACCCTTCACAACATTGAACCAAGTCAAGAATACAAAGGTAGGCGTATCATTGTCAAAGTCTACAAGCAAGAGACAACTTCATGAATGTAAATACAGAGGTTTTACAATAAGGTGCAAACAAGGTTACCACTTGTGACATTCAAGAACAGGAATGCTAGTTTAGGCTTTGCCAGAAAAGATCTAAAAATAGCCTCCCGAGTTCTGGAATTCAGATTCTTTGGACAGATGAAATCAAGGTAAACTTGTATCAGATTGACGGGAAGAGAAAAATGTGGAAAAGGACAGGAACGGCTCATGATCCAAATACCACATCATATGTCAAACATGGTGGAAGCAGTGTTGTGGCACAGGTATGTATGGCTAATGGAATGGGCTTGCTGTTTTGATGACTGCTGACAGAAGTATCAGGAAGAATACTGAAGTGTATAGGATAGGAGGGTGCCTCACAGTGCAAATGGATTATGACCCTAAACATACTGCAAAGGCAACTCAAGACTTTTTGAAGGCAAATAAATGAAATATTCTTCAAACACCTATTCACTCACCTGATCTCAACTCAACAAAGCAGTTTTTCATTTGCTGAAGACAAAACTAAAGGCAGTCGGACCCACAAACAAGCAGCAAGGCTTGGCAAAGCATCTCCAGGGTGAAAAACCAAAAACCAATAGAACTTTGGTGATGTCCTTGTGCCCCCAGGCAGTCATTGACTGCAAAGGATTTTCATCCAAGCATTAAAAGCTATGGTTATATTTACAATTGTTTTAGTTTGTCCGCCTATTTTGAGCCCCTGAAAATGGAGGTACTCTGTCTGAAATGGTTGTAATTCTTAAATGGTAATTGCCGTATTTGTGTTAAACCTCTTAAATTAAATCCATTGTGGTGGTGTATAGAGTCAAAATGATAAAAACCGTGTCATTGTCTAAATACATCTGGACCTAACTGTGAAATAAGACTTCAGCCTAAAACAACTTGCGAAATGATGGCAGTAGTCATGGTCACCTTGCAGGCCAATGAGTTTCCCACATGTTCCTTAAAACAGAGTCACACTGACAAGCGTTGCTAAGAAAAATTCTGTCTACTTATATAATAGAGCCTTTTAATTTAGTAAGGATACAGAAAGTGTTGATTTGTATTGACAAAAAATTAACAAATGGAAGCCAATCAAAACAAATCTTTGCACTCAAGCAGGCATCATAATGTTATCATAACCTGCACCAAGAGTTCCCTCTGAATGTAGTTGGGAGTTAAAGACAGTTCAGGAACCAACACTTATTACTGACAAATTATTTCCCATACCTGAGTCACATGGGTGTTCTCACTGCCCCACCCCTTTAGGAGATTAGCAGCAGGTTTGAGTCCAGTCGTTCTAAAAGGAGATATGAATAAAAAGATAAAAGATAAGGGTCGATTCCCTTACGAAAGCAACTGTTAGACCCATTTTCCACAACCCCTGTCCTCTTAACATTTTGATACTAAAAATTTGAGACAATCAGATCAAGAGAAAATTTACGGTATTCAAGATCAGTGGTTACATCTGCGTTATCTGGAGAGTCATAGCAAACTTATTAAACAAGAGGATAAAAATGACCAGTAAAAAGGAACAAATATCAAAATATATATCTATTGTTGTAATGTTATACCATGGACAAACATTGGTCCTCAGTAACATGTTAGTAAGTAAGTCTATATGACAACAAAAGACATTGAAGGACCATCCTATGGCGCAGAGCTATCCAGCAAACTAACATGTATGTTGGTAGCTCTCTCTACCTGCAGCTGTAATGGGTCCATAAGGTCCTGTGAAATCAAACTGCTTTGAGCTTCACATCGGATTGGACTGGTCACTTACATTAATAGACAGATGAGTACTAGACATAGGTGTGAATAAAGGATCATTTTGGAAATCTACATTAGGTTGTATAACGAACATCTTTAGCACTTTTAAGCACTGTTGCATACGTCAAGCATCACAAGACTTCACGAGACCCAAATGCAAATGAGAAAATGTGTCGAAGAGTTTAGGATACAGATGTCTGTCAGTGATCCAGCCATGCTCTCTTTTCCCTCTCTCTCCAACTCTGTAGTGGAAGGAAAGAAAATCCCTCCACCTGTCTCCCCTAAACCAGCGCCCCCGCCCACAGCGCCCAAACCTGCCAAGCTCATCCACTCAATGACCAGCCCATCCTGCCCGACTTCTACCCCGACCCCTGCTCCTGTTAAGCAAAACTCTGTGGTGGCCCGACAGAGCAGCTCACCCCAGACCTTCCCCCCTGTCAACATCCCGAGCCCACCAAACGCCAAACCGCTAAGCCCGACCTCTCAGAGCCCCCACACCCCGCAGACCCCCACAACACCACAGACGCCCCAGACACCCGCCACTCCCAGCCCGACCCCTCCACCTGTCAAGCCCCCTCGCTCCTCCATTGGGGGTGTGTCGGTGGACAGCGGGATGACAGGAGGCGGAGTCACAGCAGCAGCCTCAACAGCGACGGACTTCAATGTGGACTTACTGGTGCATCAGAAACTGGAGGAGACAAGTGCGTCACTGGCCGCGGCTCTGCAGGCAGTGGAGGATAAGATATTGCAGCAGGAGTAAGAAGCACACACACGCATATTTTCACACAAACAAACACACTTCACAAATACTTACGCACACACTGAAACATAGACCAGGCTAAACACTGTGGCGGTGTGTGTTTTCTCATTACAAGACATGTGCGATCCCGATAACTGTGTTATGAATAGTCCACTTTGTTCAGCTTTGACAGACTATTAGCAAATACACCTTCTACGTTACCTGGAGAGCCTCTGGACAGAGACGGACACTATCCTGAGAAAACATCAAATACCCACACTGGTGCTATGAACTAAATGGTTAAATCACTTTGCCGACTTGCATGCAAGCAAACTGCAGGGAAATTTTCTGTATATGTTAGCCGTCTTAGTTTGTTGTGTGCTAACATTTGCTAATGGACAATAATTATGAAATGCAGCTGAGACTAATGGAAATCTTTAGTTTTACAGATATTTGATCACAAAATGAAGTATAAGTCTGATTTAAAATCTGAACTAATGAAGAAGTTATGATCGGAATGAGTTAAACCCTCTTCATCTTGTGCCGACATCTGGTCAACCTTGTACTGGTCAAAAGTTAACATTCGACTAACTCTACACTGCAATACGTGAGAAATGGTGATTTATTTGAAGTCTTCTATATGAAGCTTGAAACATGCAGCATAGGCTCAGATTAGATTGATATCTATTTTGTATCCTTCAAATGCATATTCAAGATGTATATGGCTTTTTTGAAATGAGATGTTTTGAAATATTAAAAAGTCAGCCAGAAACTGCTTTTTCAAACCAGCTTATGCATAAGTTTATTCAGCTGGCTAGAAGCAGTTGGAAGAAAAAACCTGCCAGCTACAGTAGCCTTTTTCAGCCAACAAAATTCATTGTTTCAATGATTACAATAAATTTAACGGCAAGTCTGCCTCTAATGCTGCTGTAAATTTGCATTATGTTCCCCTAGATCTGGACGATATTGCTGAGAAATTTACTAAGATATTGAATTTCCATATTGGTCGATATCAATAATTATTGATCATTTTTAATCACCTGTCCTATTTTTTTTTCTATCATTTTTTTAAATACCAAGTGAAAAAATGATTGAATTGAACTTCTTTATCCTGAGGAAAGCAAATGTTCCTATATTTTACATGAAATTTGGGAAGTACAGTCTTTGTAAAGTATTAGTGACTTGGGACAGCACGACAGGGGTCAGAGAAACTGGTCCAGAATGAACTAAAACCCTGTTTCCACCAAACAGTATGGTTCAGTACGGTAAGCATTTTTTGTGTTTCCATTGCCAAAAGCTGTGAATGTGACCATTTCGAACCACACCGTTCCAGTTGTGTCACCTTTCGCTTGGGCTACCAACCAGCAGTCTGCTGATTGGTTGACAGCGTCGTCACTTTGCTGCAATGGTTAGGCCATTTTTCTGCTTGCGACATGCAGCATTTTCTCCAGCAGAGCCTGTCTCCTTTGTGTGATAAACAGCCAAATGCCAACGAGAAATATTACAAAATGCTGGATGTCGGGTTACAATGCATTGCTTCTCTATGATGTCACACTACTTATGTTGCTGGTGCCCCTTGGCCACCATGTATCAGGAAACGCACACCTGTAATGAGCAGTTCCCAAGTATGTTGTACCAAAGTGAACTGAACTGTAATGCTTGGTGGAAACGTGGCTTAAGTTAAGAGTAAGTTTTCATTTAATTTTAAATGTGTGTACTGTAAGAGTGCACTCCCGCTTGGCCCAGTTGTTTCATACCGTGCTGAAGCAGCAGTGCAGATGTTTAATGTTGTGCTTCTCTGTGTGTTTCAGTTCTGTGGCTGAGCAGAAAACCACAGTTAGCATCCTAGACGACATCGGCAGCATGTTCGATGACTTGGCTGACCAACTGGACGCCATGTTAGAGTAACTACAGAAACCGGTCACCATGGCAACACTGCATTTGGAGTGACTCTGAAGGCGCAATGGGCAATGTGTCTCTCTCTCTCTCTCCCTCTCTCAACTTCTCTAATGTATTTTCATCCTTTGCTCTCTTGCCACTGTCATAGCCCTTCATTCCTCCTGTCGTTCATCTGTCTCCGTGCTGGAATACCTCTTTTCTTCCCCTTTTCCTGTAAACTCCTGCTGCTGCTGCTGATGACGGAGTGGCGGAACAGATGTGAGCTGGCAGAGAGACCTCAAAAATGAAGAACTGACAAAGAGACACTAAAAGAAAGAGAGAGAGAGAGTTGGAAAGAAGGACCAAAAAACAATTGATATGAGGAGAGACATTAACACAAGATGAAGAGATGAAGCGCGACAAAATGGAGGAGAGTGCAAACAAACACGGGTCTTCTGAGAACTCTGCACGAAAGTTATCGAGGCAAACAAACTAAACCAATACTGATTCAAAAACCAACTGTGTAACAAATCATAGTATGGTATGTGTACATTCTAAGCATGGAGAGTTTATATCTACTGAAAAAAATCCTGCATTAGCACAGTAATATATAATATACTGATAAATAAGAATCTCTAGCTCTCTGGTTTGATGTCTTGGTTCTGTGTGGAATGGTGACCTCTGTTGTGACGATGTAAATGACTTGGTGGAAAGATTTTTATCTGTGACCAAAATGAGACTATTTAGCTCCTTAAGTGTGCGTGTGTGTGAGAGAGAGAGAAATAAGGGCCGTGTGAAAGATGTGTGTATTTTGTGGACTGTCAGAATGTCAGAATCAAAATTCTGGCGACATTTTCATAATCACCCACGACACACACACACACACCCACCTAAGAGAAGCACAATGACCCATGCAGTAAGCCTGCACACACACACATGGGAGCCTGCATAAGGTAATACAGAAAGGAGGAATCAGTGAGGCTACAGCAGGTTGTCTGTTCACAAATGTCAGTTTTGGAAAGTTTTGAAGAAGCGGTCAGTAAAGGGGTGTGGATTATCAACGCTTTAAGAAAGTACGGTGGAAGCTGGTCATTTTTTCAGGATAGCTGCTGTTATTTCAGAAAATAAAAGCAAATTAAAAATACTTGAGGTTTTTGACACCCTCTCAAAAAATTGAGAAGCTTTTGAAAACTTCAGGAATATCCACAAGCAGGAATTCAGTGTGGTTGTGTTGAATTTTTATATGAAGATCCCCTCTAGATACAGATTTAATCCTTTAATTCGAATAGTGATGCGGTTTTTCCACAAGTGTCACCACTAAACAAATCTAAACTATTTTTTCTCCTTCATGAAACATCCATAATAATGAATATGCTAACATCTTTATTCTCACCTGTAGTTTAACTGTAGGGAGGATTTTCAGTATCCAACACATTTGAATGTAAGGAATGCTGTGGCTCAAACTGTCAGGGTCCTGCCTTGATGAGTGAATGTAAGTAAGAGTGGAAACCACTGATAGAAATAAAGATGGGCTACGTGTCGCCGCTTCCTTTCATTGTAGAAAAATGAAGCCAAAATATCTGGGAAACAGGTGTTGCCATTTTGTGCTTGGGACATCATTTGGAGCCAGAGTCTACACAGTAGTGACATGAAAGCTGTGGTAACAAGTTTCAATTGTCATTTCTCCCCATTTTTTGGCATCAAAATGCTAATGATTAGCAAACAGGTCAGAGAAATGAACATGCACATACACCAAGGGTGTGATAAGAACTACCTAAAAGGTAGTTACAGCTTGTTAGAGGTTTTAACTGGACCTGTACCGGAGCCAGCCAACGGGGTGATTGAAATAATTTGGCTTGTATTTTGGGAGGCTCTCGTATGGTCCATCTTTATATATAGTCTGTGGTGAAAACACTGAATTCAAAATGGATTGTTCGCATCTGGTTGAAACCAGTCAGTATCCACCCTGTATCTCCCCATGTAAATCTTTTTTTTAATTTCTCTACCAGGTAATGAAACAAACCTGACAACCACCCTCTTCTATTCTCCCTTTTTCTTGTCCTACATTCTCCGAACCACACACCCCGTGTTGCCATGACAATCTTAATCATCATCACTTTCTTATTACACAATGTGTCGCCATGACAGCGAGTTCATGGGATACTATTAGAAAAAATGTTTAAAGATGGAGCAGGTGGCAGGGGCAGATCAGTAACACTGGACGGTTTGTTGCAGTGCAACATTTTAGAGGGGGCACTCTGTTCATTTTGTATCGCTCTTCCATAAAGTTGAATGGGTCAAGCTCCAAAGGCACTAACTCCTACACATCCCATGATGCAACTCAGTACTTTCGTTAGATCCCTAGAGCTTGGTGCGCGAGCCAAGTTTTTAACAAGGGGTTTCAGTAATAGTAGTAATTCATAGTCTTCAAGCTGAATTAACCCCTGAGGACGTCACTATGACATTGTGTGGGTCATTTTTCTTCGTCAAAACAACTTTGGGGTGTCAAATTGATGGAGTGCCCCTTTACATTCTGCAAACTAACCACTGATGTTGCATCCAGTGAGGTGCAAAGCAAGAAAATCAAATGTTTCACAGTTGCAGTAGCGACACTCTTTATAGACATGAATACCAGGATAGTTGTGGTATTTAAATCATGATCAAATAGAGATTATATATATGGATATTTGCAAAAAAAAAAGGAAATGTATTTATGATGTGTGTCATCCTGAAGACTATTTTTTAAAAGTAAACAGGTCTAATCTGTGTCTTGAATCACCTTGCTTTTTCATGCTTAAGGGGGCCGAGCTGAGGGACCATTATAGGATATCATATTGGGATATTACCAGGAAGCATTTCTTTTTTTGTGTGTGTTTCGATGTGTATTATACAAGCTGTTCTTGTTGTTATGTTTCATTATTTTGTATACTTTTTATTTTAATTTTGAAATCAATGTCCATTTTTTCTTTGAAACATGTGCCTTGCTTTGGGTATATACAATATCTGGGGATCTGTCTCTTGTTCTGTTTTGCTCTATTGTGTAAAACAGCATCTTAAAAAACTCTGCTCCACATCGCCAATGAGATGTGCTTTTCGAAACAGAAAATCATCAAACCTAAACAAAACTCAGTTGTGACACCAGGTATTTTTTTGTTATTTACAATCAGTATTCAAAGTGAACACAATACAACTGCAACATGTACGACGTGGCCAGAGTTTTAATTCAAAAACTCAACTAACATTATCAACACAATGTGACCTTCATCTACCGAGCTTGTCTTGTAATACCACTTTATACCTCGAGAGGGCAGTCTGCTTGCAGTGGTTTGTTTTCTTCGCATGTGGTCTAATAACAAATGCAAAAGATCAGGACCAATGTGAAAAATAGAGCCATACACATTTCTGAATTTCCCTCTTTGGCCAAACTAAGACAAGCGTGTTTGCCTTTTTAACGTGTAAAACACGCTTCATTGATGAAACACAAAATTACACAAAATGTTCTGTGCTCAGTCATGTCTTTTTTAATCTTCTCGTCCCTGGGGTTGTAGGCTGTGTCCTAAATGACAACTCCCTACTCCCTACATTGTGTAGGATTTCCCTATGTAGCGCTTTAATAGTGAACTGACTTGCAAAAAAAACCAAAAAAAAAACCACTTCCGGAAATCACTTGATCGTTTTCTCTGGCACCAAAAAAAAAAAAAAAAAATTACCTGATGCAACATTTGTTTGCTGTGATTTGTGATGTAATGTCTTAATATATACAAAACTATAATTATATCACCAAAAAACTGATAAAACTTCAACATTTCATAAACAGAAATAACTATTTAAATTTGTAGGTCATATCCACCAATTTTTTCGTCCATGCAGTGCACGGTGGTCGACATGAAGGGTTTAAGGTTTTACACTGTACAATCGAACAACACCGCAAAAGAGCAACCACCCTATACAGTGCACCATCTCCTCAGGTTCATGTCTGGTCACAATAGAGCTGTTTTAGCTAAGTGCTGTCATCTCCTTCCAAGGATCGGAGGCCCGGCAAGGTTACCCACTGCTGGCAGGTGTAGCTACAAGCAAATATATTGTAGCAGCCCGAGATAACCACAGTAGTTATTGGTTACTTTGGTGATACATTGCATTTTTTGAGGTACCTCAAATTCTGGCCACATTTTACAAGTTGCATGAAGTTTTGAAAAATATGTTTTCTTGCTGATCACATGCTCATGCCTTTTTTTTTAAATTTAATATCAAGTCTCAGACAGCAGCTACTTAGCATAGCCTAGCATAAAGACTGGAAACAGGTAAAGCTAGCTTGCTTAAATGTTGAATATTGTCTTTAATTTGCACAAAAACCAAGGAATGAGAGCAAAATTATGTTTTTTTTACTACCTTTGGACAGAGCTCGCTCAACTATTTCATGTTTCCTGTCTTTGTGCTAAGACACGCTAACTGGATGCTGACTGTAGTTAAGCTCCGCAAACATGAAATGATATTAGACGACTACATTTTAATGTAGGTGTACTAAAATATGTCCTTAATGAGGAATAATGTGTAAAATACCAGTCATGATGGTGAGTCCAGTTGTTACCACATGTGAGAAACGCAGGCCTGTATTTTAATATTTTACTTGTGATCTGGTATAAAGTTTGTTTTTGTGATTCGCATGTTTGATTTGGCTCAGTCTTTACACAGGATGTCCTTCCCGACGCAACCTTCACCATTTATCAGGGCTTGGGACCGGCAGTAGAACTACACTGTTTCGTGACCTCTGGTGGCTGGTTTATATTAATGTTTTACATGTTAATTGTAGCGAAAATCACAACATTGTGTTCTTTTTTCCAGCCTGGTGTTTCAATGAATTTCTAAGAAGAAATTTAATTTGCATAGTGACCTCCCTGATCAGACTGTTGAGGCTGCAAGGCCACCATCTTGAGTTCT
Source organism: Mola mola (assembly GCA_001698575.1). Taxonomy (NCBI): domain Eukaryota; kingdom Metazoa; phylum Chordata; class Actinopteri; order Tetraodontiformes; family Molidae; genus Mola; species Mola mola. The sequence goes on from KV751337.1 coordinate 4,474,425, forward strand.
CTCATTATTTCAGCAGCTTCCAGCTCATAAACTCAGCCCTGTCGTGTCAAAGCACCATCTTTGCCTTTTTCTCCTACTTCCCCGGGTCTCATTTTGGTCATCTTTCACATTTCAAGGCTTTACTTTGAAGTATGTTTGGGCGTGTGCAAACCGGGGTCAAAATACCACAGATGGTAGTTAAAAACAAACAAGCAACAACAACAACAACAACAAAAAAAAACCCAGATTGTCAAATATGTTTTGGAGCAAAAGTACTGTTTATTTTTTCTCTTAAAAGAAAAGCTGAGCTGTTTGTTTTTGTTTGATTTTCCGCCATGATAGTCTGCTCTGCAGTGGCTGTATGTGAATACTTGAGAGAGGCTGCGTTGCTACGTGTTGCTCTGCTATTGACTGTATGAAACGTGCGTGTGTGTGTGTGTGTATGGGTGGGTTGGTGTGCTTGCAGTGACTGTATCTTATGGCCATCTGCTCTGAATAAATAAATGTTCTATACAAACTGCTCCCAGCTTCCGTTTGCCTTCTAACGTGAACCTAAGTTTTCAAGGTTGTCCTCATGGGGGCAGTACATGACCACAACACAGCACTTGATCATCAATGGGGTTTGGGTTTTTTTTTCTGTTTAAGGCCCCCTCAGAGGTAATTTGTCTATTTTGACCGTACAGCATGTAAAGAATGAAGAATGAAATTTGATTCTTTTATTTCGAGTTTTATTTAAACAAAGGACAGAAGAGTTCTAGGACAGAAACTGCACAGGCATTAACAAAGAGAGCAATGTACGAAGCAAAGAACATATGAAGCAATAAGAATGAAATAAAACAAAAACAGAATTTCTCTCTTTTAACAATAGCAATCCCATTTTTTCCATTTGGAGAAAGTGTTACATGTAAATTACACTCTGGGTGTTACTTCCCTCATAGGTAAAAATTTGATGAACACTTCTTTGTGTTGTGTAGTATAAAGTTTTACACTGCAAATTTGTTATTTGTTAACACAGATGATGATCAATATTGGCACGTATTCACCCCCTTTCTCAATAAGTCATTTTCTCCATTAAATAAATAGAATTAACTATGCTGCAACTGTTGTGGATGGGAGGATTCCTCTGACCCTACCATTGTTTGATTGCCTTTTCACATGCGGCCATAATCATTTTTATTATCAACTGTATGTGTCAGTTTTACATAGGTTACGAATACTTCCAAGGTACAAAAAGGTGAAGGAAAACTCTGACTGAAGACCCAGAATTTCAGTGGGCCACTCCGTTCCCACAAGTGCTGCATAATGGACAAGTACATAAAACATATACATGGTCCACAATGTCCAGCCCAGTCCCACCAGCAGGGCTTTTAGATTTTTGCTATCCGAATGAGAATTTTCCAGCAGAAATTTCTTCAAAACTGGGTTTCCTGTTGTTGTAACCACATTTCCTCATCACTAAAAGGATGCTAACATTACTGTTCCCCAACACTGTCTAATATAATCGGTTGAATTATTTATTGTGGTAAAGTTACTGTTAAAATGTTTGATTATAAGCATCAATAAGAGTCTGGGATACTCTAGAAGGTCCATGCCAGAAGACATGGCAGGTTTTGAGTGACTTGCCAAAGTTAGACGAGAAGTTCTACATAGGATGCTGGTTTCAGTCATCTCATCTGTTCAAAAAAAATTTAAAAAGAAAAGAAAGAGAGAAATCTATTGAGGGGCCGACTCCCTGACTCTACTCTTAGTGTGTTGTACCACTTAAAACAGGTCAAAAAGGACTCAAGACCTGCCAAGACAGCTGCAGGGATACCGCTGTAGAAAACTGTGATGATGGTTTCCATTGGAAGACAAGTCAATGTTGGATGGATGGGAAAAACATGGAAAAGTTGATGTTTTCTATTGACTTTCTTCATAGAAAACAGATTTCCAGCACATTTCTTTTTTAAAAATCAAAACGTTTAATTTCTTTTTACTTTCAACATATCAGGTCACATATAGCAACAAAAGAGGTGAATGTTGATGATCTTTATTTGTTTTCTGTGTTTGTTTCCATGAGAATTTGAATCTTTGAGATCAATTTAAGGAAAGCCAATTATTTGGATGTTCAACATTTAGTTGCAAATGTGTCATGCAATGTGGGGCTGGTCTGGCCTTAGTCTTGGTCAGGTCTTCCACTGCAAGCTCTTCTACAATGGCTGCGAGTGCTCAGCGTACAACTCCATCAATATGACAACTTGTATGCTGCAAACATACAACATGTCATAATACAACTAAATAGAGAAAAACAGTGCAAACAGATGAGAATAGTTATGTTTAGATGGAAACTATAAAGGTGAGCAACCATGATATCGTTTTCCTGAGTTGCAGTGTAATGAGCTCGCTCGGCCACCATTGCCTTTGTCTTGACTTGACTCAATCCCTAAAAGTCCCTTTAGAGAAAAGAGGGCGTGTCTTTGGCGGCTTAAGCTTCTTTTACCCACACTAAAATAACAACTTTTTCAAATAGGATTTACAGCATGTAATCCATGAAACATTTTTCCCATTTTATGTGCATGATTTTTTAGGGACCTGGTAAGATAGAAACATTCTGTTTGCTATTCTATGACCTCTCAGAGAGAAGAGGCCCCAACCCCTAACAGGAGCCACTGTAAGAGGATTTTGATGCCAGCCCACTGAAACATGAAGCAATTCATAATTACACGTTTTGTAGGTAATTAAAAAAATATAGTTTGGAGTAATTATTCATATGAGGCTATTATTGTTGCAAAAGCATTTCTGTGAGTGGCAAGTTGTTAAACTGTAACTCACCGTGTGTGTGTGTGTGTGTGTGTGTGTGTGTGTGTGTGTGGGTGGGTGAGTAATTGGATTGGAAAATTTGTCACAGAATCTGTAAATACATACTTCTGTGCTATCAGAATTTGTGTCATCAGATGTTTAAACGTGTAAAGAAAAAAGAAAAGTGGCTGAAGTGTTTTGCTCAACTAAGAGCATCTCAATTCGATGTCTTTTTACACATTAATTTTGCAAAACTTGCCATGGCAGTTACGTAATATTTGCGTTGCAGTCTGTAAACATGTGGAGAATTGGCTGTACATCAGTGGCCAGAAGTCTTCATGCCAGCAGGCAGTGGCATAACAGTAAATATAAATGCAAATTAAGAGATATATTATTTTATGTATCTGCAAGTCTGATGACAGATTCTGATAACACATAAGGCTGCTGTAAATATTCACAAATCTTAGTATGTATTTACAGATTGTTACACATTTTCCAACTTGAAATACCTACAAGAATTAAGATACTTATACAACTCCACTCGCATGTGCAAACAATTTTTCAATAACAGCTACATAGTTCCAACTGCTTAACCAATAATAGAAAGACTGACGACAAGTCCATCTATGGTTTCTTGGGTAGTCATGTACGTTTTTTTTAGCAAATGTACTGTTGTTTCTTAATCAAACAATTAATTAAAAAACAGCAAGTTTCATGATAGAAATAAACGATAACAGCAATTCTCAAAGTGTACAACAGTTTTATTGATCATTGATCCAACTCAGGCTTACATGATTATACAAGTATACAAGAAATCATTGCAACTGTCATGAGTGAAGACATTTCCTCACTTTCCCACAACATGTGCATCTGTGGGGGGCAGGTCCAACTTGAGATGAAGGCAAAATACTTGTGAACATTCTGGAAAACAGTTTCGACTGAAATTAAAAAGTACCCTCCCAAGCATATCGAGCCTTCTTTTTATATATTTTCAACCCAATATGGGCCCTAAACATAACCTTGGAGAGCAGGGGTCTCATTTACAAAATTCAACAGAAAACCACATTGAAATTACATACAAAAATTTTTTTAGACTTAAAAACATTTTTTTTCGGTAAACAAATTCTAGATTTGATGCAGAGATTCTTCTGCTGGTTATTCTGCAGTTTGTGACATGTGTGTCCGAGCCACTAACATAAATAAATATGGACGACACATCACCACTTCTTCCCCATTGTAAAAAAATTAAGCCAAAATATCCAGGACATGAACGCTGCCATCTTAACCTCGGTGGCATTATTTGAAGCCAGAATCTGCTCAGCTGCGCTGCACACGAAAGCCTACCAGTAGAAGGCAGTAGAAATGCTTTGGTCTCACTTTGGTCTCTCATGTCGTCCATATTTATAATCGTTTTTTTGTTGTTTTTTTTAATACCCAGCATCTAATATGAATCGAACATAAGGACATCGACACAAATCTGAGAACATTTTCATAAATGAGGGCCCTGGACTTCACCTTAGCTCAATGGCACCTGTGGGAGTTCTTTCTGGTTAATGACACACAGCTGCTTGCCTTCACTGTGAGTCCATCGAGTATTACAGTCATAAAAGAACAATCAGTATTAATCTGTAGTCATGTACGTATGTTCATTCTAAGCCAGCTGAGGATAGAGATCGGGGAGGAGGGAGGAGGGAGAGACAGGAAGAGGGAGGAAAAGACATGTTTTTCTTCACATCCTTCATTACTTTTCATTCACACATATGGCACTCACTGAAACACCTTCACATATGCACAATAAGAGACATGTACATGCACACACACACACGGAGCCTTCCTGTCTCCCTCTCTGTTCTGTTGGCCAGGTGAGTTCGGCTCGGCACTGTCTTTTATTTTACACAACTGTACAACTGTAGAGTGGCTCTGTCATGGCACTGATTCAAACCTATGCAACTCTATAGACCTGTCTCGCTGTAGTCTTCACTTACTGACGTGCTGTATGAAAGACTGGTTTCATGGAGTTTAACCGAGTGACCCTGATGAACAGGCAGCAAGTGTCATCACACCTGCGTCTGTTGAGATCTGAATGCCTTCAGTTCAGATGAGGTTATCTGTACACTAGCTGGTCTGAGGGCAGGAATAGTGAGGAATGAATTGGGTGCTGTCACACTTGGAGTTGCTTCAACTGCTGAATTTTAGTTCTGGTTGGTTGGGTTTTGGTTACAAACACACCACCAGCAGTAAGTGTCAAGGTAAAGGGAACATTCTAATGATGTCAAATGCAGGCCACTTTAATGCTTCTTTCTTATGAGCGTCTTTAAGTTTCTCTCAGGGGTGATATGTGCATCTGGTTTTTATATAAGGTCCAGGTTCCAGAGGAATTCAGTGACCAAAAATAATAACATCATAGATTTCACATCTTTAGTAAGTGATTAATAGAATACCAAAGATAAACAATGTGAATTATAGGTTACTTTGGTATTTGTAGTACGAGAATATGGTTGAGTTTGCTAATAACAAAAGGTTTGGTAACGAGGTTGATAGTTTCTTTTCCTTTTTTTTAACTCTCCCTATATAAAAATAAACGGAATACTTCAAAGTTAAAGACGTGTGCTTGTACGCACCATAAAGTCCCTGTGTCAAACTCCCGACTCAGAGAGACAGCAGAGGAGGGAAAACTGAAATAAATCCACCGAGATAAACGACACCAAAACAGGCCAGAGACGCTCAGAGGAGTGTTAATGGAATTGCAAACTGTCACGATAGCACAGAGGCTAGCAAGATTTTACTCTCCGAATGAAACATATGTCCACAGAACCTGTGTTGGCGTACCGGAAAATTTCAGAGACAGGAGATGAGAACAAACTCTCCGGCAGCAACACACAACACTCTCTCCATCAACTAACTTCACCACAATGTCAACAAGAGAGATCTGAACTTTGATAAATCGTGACTAAAATGCTACATTGAGAGCTGCCATTAGATTTTATTTTTTAGTTAAGGTGGGGAGCGTGTGTTGTCTGGGCAGCCCCCTGAAGTATAAAACACTGTGGAAAACCCTGCTGATTACGATTGTTGTAAAACAAAATCATATTCGAGACGGACTCATTTGCAAGAAGTTGTATTTGTACTATCGTATTTGTGTATCCAAACATCTTCAATCCGTCTTGGTGGCTTGCTGCAGTAACAAAGTACTGAAAACATGACAAAGAGATACAGTATCTATCATCCTGTCCAATTTTTCTGGACAGATATTTGTAACATTGTCTCTGAGGTTACGCTCTGCTCATAGTCTGTTGGAGGCATATCACTAAGAAGCGCAGCAGCAGTACTTTCAATTCTCATGGCAGAAACACCACCACTGTCCCTCCATCCCTGCTCTGGCTTCTACAATTTAATAAGCCCTTACAAAGTCCTCACATCATATCCAGAAACTATAAATCCAGGACAGAAATCCATACTTTAGCTCACAATATGGTAATAATTGAAGAGAGAAAGGTCCATCTTGGTGGAGGTAAGTGGGGGAAGGGTGTTTTGGGGGGCATGGGGAAAAAAAAATGTTCTTTTACTTATTTTAAGTATTATTCATTTTATCCTGTATTCCGATGTCTTTACTTTGTCTTTCTTTGTAATTGAACACAATAAAAACCACAAATTCAAAGATATTTGGACCATTTCTTTGTGGTTCTCTTGTTTTCTGCACTGTCCTTCACACCGCTCTGCTAGAAGCAGCGTGGATTCAGTTCAGCAGCCGATGCACTTTGGATTTGACGTTAGTATTGCACTGCGAGATAAAGACACTTTGACATCGAATTTGAAGGGATACAAAGTGGACGTGCCAGAAAAACAGATCTGGACTGAAGCTTATTCCAATATTGATCATTGGAAAAGTAATAGTAGTCAGCAGCCTGTGTGTGTTTGACAAAACCCATCAGCTTCAGGGCTTAACCTCAGATGTGCAAAGGTAAACGTAAATAACCTGATCCTAATTTAAATGTAGAGTTTTTGTGGATTCTGATATAGCAGAGATTTCTGTGGTGTCGTGTCACTCCCCCTTTGTGAAACCAGCCCTGAAGACATATCTCAAAACTATAAACAGGCATCAACAGCAGTTCACGAGTGGCAAGTATATTCACAGGAAGACCATCCATGGGACCATCGCAAGTTTGAAACACTCTGCGCTTCCTGCTCTGATTGCATGGACACAGCGTCTAGTCAATGTTGCTTTTACTACAGTGCAACTGTAAGGCAGCTTGTCTCATGTTGTCTCATGTAATGCACTGCTGACGAGGTCACCGAAAAGCATGACAATGAGCTGACCCTTGACACTGGCGCCCGGGTCCAGGTGTCCGGAGTGGCTGAAGTTTTAAAGCAACACTTGGTAAAACAGTTCTGACGCAGCTCGATTGTGAGGTGGCGATTAAATCTAATCAAAGAAAGTGGAGTGTGGAGCAGGAATTTCATGGAGCAGTTATCATTTGTAGTATCATTTGCAGAGCAAACTGTGGCCTTAGCATGTCCACACCTGAGAAAAGAAAAAGAAGAATTGTTACAAGATTCATTTCAAAGATGAAGTTACATGTCATCATCGAGTGACAAATGCAACATCACACAGATAAGGATAGCAAGGAGGGTAAATAACGGTAATCAGAATATTTCTAAATCTCTGAGAGATTATGTCAAAAGGGATTTAATTTTGATTTTACACACATAACGTTTAGAAAATGAGTGTATGAGTTTAGGGAAGCTGAACGGACGCAGCAGGAAACAGCTCAGTGATGAATGACAGGTGTGAACCTGCAGCAGTGGCTGGAGCAGCTGAACCTTGCCCTACCTTGACAGTGCTGTCCACAGCGCCAGAGAAAAGGCGTCCTCTGGAGACGGCTAGAGCCGTTACACTGCCCTGGTGTCTCAGGAGGGTCTGTGTACAGATCATGTTGTCCATGCTCCACACCTAAATAACACAAACACAGCTGTAAGCTAACTGTGATTCAGGTCTGGACTCTTTGTTGAGGCCAGTCCATGACTGTCAGTGGTGTCAGCTTCAACTGTGAAATTAAGCATGAGGGTTCCCATTCTGAAAAACTGGTTTCTTGGCTGCTACCCTTTCACAAAGATCCCTGACTCCTGATCAAGCTTCTACAGACTGTAGAAAGTCAACGTGGCATCCTGATGACGTTGCCAGATGCTGAACCACGCCCTTTGCTGGACTTCTTTCGGTTTCTCACAGAAGAAACTCCTTTTTTGTCCTTGACCTCTCCTAATTTCTCAGCTTTATTTTGTTTTTATAGCAGCTTGGATATCCCATCTTGAGTATGCAGTTTGTTTGCAGATTTCCCTTACAGAGTCACCTTTTTGATAAAAAATGATGATGTCACGTCTGTCAGATTCTCTGATCTTTGGCATTTTGAATGGAATGCTGTGCCTGGAAGTTGCTCTTGTATATTAACAAGCTTACAATAAATTCAACTCATACAATATGTTTATGTAATACTCAACAACATCAACAACAACAAGAAAAACACAAGTAAAGCAAGACAGTGGTAGAGCATAATTCTCAAATCTATTTACATCTAAAGTTATTT
>KV751337.1:4482942-4495249 GCA_001698575.1 Mola mola
CAAAAAATATTATATACATTTTTTTCGGTGTCAACTTATAACAGTATGGGGATGAATGTGGGTCGGAGGGGTTCCATGTGAATTTTTTCACCAGTGAATTTAACACAATATAAAGATGCACAACATGAAAGGACACACTGTCCGCTCTTACCCTGAGCGAGCGGTCATAGGAGGCGCTGAACACTTTGGTCTGGTCAGGGGTGGAGATGACAGCCAGGGCGTAGACTGTTCCCACGTGACCAGTCAGGGTCCGCACCTGCTCTTTAGACTCAATATCCCACACCTAGATACAAGATGCAAACAATCTGATCATCACTGAAACGTCACATTTTTGCAAGCATTTTTGGTATGTAACAAATTTGGAAGTTGGAGCAGTTCAATTGTGGTCTTGTGCACATTTTGGTGACATCAGATCTCAGCATTGTGTTACAGTGTCTTGTATTTAAACCTGTCGGTATAGTAGAGGAGCCCTGTGTGCATATAGTCTGAGACAAAGAGAGAGCAGATAGCCAAGTATAAACGCAGCCAGAAATGACCTCATGCCTTTTGGGAGAGGGTGACACACATTCAATTTTGTTCAAGAGGCAGTGAAGAAAAAAGTAAAATAGAGCTAAAAAAAAAAAAAAACAAAATTCCCCGTGTACATGTACATGTGCCTTACGTGGATAAGGTTTTCATAAGTGCCACAGACGATGTGGTGGTTGGTGACAGCAATGGAGTAGACACTGCCCCCGCTGGTCTGCAGGACATGAACGCATTCCAGAGAGCGGATGTCCCAAATCTGACAGGGAGAGAAAAAAGGGAGTCAGAGAGGGCTGCTGTGTAAAAAAAAAAAAAAAAGGAGGAGGAGGAGGAGTATTTCTTGGGAAGGGACAGACACAAACAATTTATCACCAGTGGAAAAAGTGAGTTGGTCAATGAGCTGTCAGTGTTCATCTCTATAGCAACATAGAGTGGAGCCATCACAAGCATCGGTGAGTCCAGCTAGCCAATCACAATGCAGCCAATAGAGACATGATTCACCTTATATATTATCTACCCCTCTCTCTCTCTCAGACACAAGCAAACACACAGCAAATTATTTAGCAATACACACAACAAATCATAGCTTGTGTTAGTGGCAGAGCTTCAGTTGTTGATCAGAGGTCAAAATGAATAAATAAATGCATCAAATTACATTACAACTTTAGAGAGCATCTTTAAACTACTCACTTTGCCTAAGCAACAAGACCATTCTAATTATTTTTGCTCGTTTTACAACTATAAAAAGTCTGATAGACTGACCAGAAAAAAATGTTTCTACTTTGCAAACTAGAGACCACATGCAGTAAAATCACTTCCTCAATTTCTTACAAAACAGGCATTTTTTTTTTTATATATAATTCACCTGACAAGTAAACATTCTTTTCTTGATGTCAGTTCTGTTAAGCTTGTTAGCTGCTAAATACTGTGTTGCGTTCTTTAGCTAGCTGGTACCTTTGCCAGTGCTGGGCAGCTAGAATGTTTTCCGTCGATCAAAACTGATACCTGTTTGAATATTTTGATTAATTAATAATGTTTTAGACCTTTTTTGTTTTTCTGCATTATTATAAACTAAATCTTAAGTGCAAAATGTAAAATAATAACAATCTGTATGTAGATAGACCCTAGATAAGAAGTCAGTATTCACATATCCAATCTATACCCCAATTCCATAAGTCGTGTATGTGTTTTGATTTAGGATTGCACACAAACAATGCTGTGAACACTGAACACTTAGGCAGGTAAGAAAAAAACAACAAATAAAATAATACAAATCAAGTGGTTACGCCTGGATTTAGGTTGGATGACGCTGCATTTTCCGTATTTTATGCCTCTAAAGCAAGACTTCCCTGGTCTCACTTAAAGTAATGTGGAGAATGTGAGAGAATGTTTTTTTGTTGCAGTAATGTGTCTGGTTTGACTGTAAGTTCATAAATCACATACCATGAAAACGAATCTCGGCGTCAAAGCTATCCTATGTGCTTTGTGTGTCCTTGTTTTTATAAAATCCAGTAAAGGCTGCATTACCAACAGATGACCTTTGGCCATCTGAGTAATTGCAGGGGAGCAATTAAATAGAGCTAGCTTTTTTAACATCTAGTTTACACACAGGTTAATGAGTCAAAACTATCAAACATTAAAAACACAAACTCCACGAGTAGATAAAAAAGTAAAAAAAAGGGTAGAGAAAAAAATCTGTGCATTTTAAACTCTGTCTCACTAAACTGTAGTTTCTCTGTGTCAAAGTTATTCAGTTGCCAAAAATGTTCAAAGGAGTATATTACACTGAATATTGGCAACATTTGTAATGGCAATTTCTGCAGCAAAAACATGTTATAAAAGACTTCTGCAGCTAAGTACTGGCTACAGACTGACTCCTCTGCTTATAAACACCATGAAAAGGAGCAGTCTACTTTATCTGTCCTTTCATTTCTCATCCTTCATCTTTTGTGCTTCCACTGATGTCCCTCACAAACCAGCCCCTCTCCCGCTGCTTTCTTTTCAGTCCTCCCTCCTCTTTATCTGTCTGCAGCGTCCCTGAGGTATTCATTAGTGGCCGTCTCTGGCACGCCAGTGGGACACACAAATGCACACACAGTTTTTTCAACAGTGAGGCAGTGAATAGAGATGACGGTCAGAGAGAAAATCAAATCACTGACCACAGTGTATCAAGCATTCATTGCTCACCACACACACACACACACACACAATTTCACAATTTACAGTTACAGGACCAAAGTTTCTGTACTCCAACTAATTAACACCCAGCTTGTGTTCAGGGAGTGATGACAACAGGGGTACGCTGATACACATCATTTCTAACTAGCACATGAAGGATTTGACCTAGCTTTACATAACACCATCTCAAGCTCACAGCAGGACATGGGTTGTAACATATTTACCCTTAAAAGCAGTACTCTTCTTGCTGATCATTGCAATAAACCACACAGAGCTTTATTTTGGTGTTCTGTACAACTCTACACAGCCATCAGGCGCATATGAACCTTTTTTTCTATCGTTACTTACTTTAGCGTTTACCATTGTTTTGTCATTGTAGCGTTCATTCCCTCTCCAAAATTAACGTCAACAACTTCCACTCCAAATCTGTCACTGGCACATAAATATGGAGCACCTGCCATACTCAGCACTTTCAAATCTCCATTCGGCTGCTTGCCAGATCTTGCCTCTTAGCTACTGCTGCTAGGTCATTCTTTCCATTTCAGCAAAGCGCACAGACTTTACAGTCGTAGTGGTGTCACATTTAACACTTGAAATTATTGTTGTTGTTTTTTGTTTTTTTTAAGAACTGGTCTTAGCATTGTAGTTTTTCATCTGCTGATGACCTTTACAGAGATTTTTAGCTGCTACTTATGATAAACTCATGCTAATGCTAAATCTCTGACAGCTAGGTGAATGGACTCTCTTTAGCAGACTTTAAAAATGCTTGGACATTTTAAAACAAGAAGCATGTATATATAATATATGAAGCTTACTTCAGCAAAAAAACCCCAAAAACCTAAATCCTTATGGTTGCTAAGCTATGACCAGACAATAATGACATGAATTTTGTTTATGTAAAGTACTATTAACGAAACCCCTCCACCTACCTTGATGGTTTGATACGAGCCGCTGTACAGGTGGTTCTGAGAGGCCACCAGTGCTCTAACCCAGTGATTAAGACCCGTCAGCTCCTTCTTCAGCTTCAGCTCTGTGCCAACGATGTCCCACACCTACAAACACACAAACGTGGTTGATGGAGATGACAAAAACTATAAATCAGGTAAACTAGAACTGCCAAGTTAAGTTAATAACAGTCATCTTGTTACAATGCAATGGTCTGCTGGGAAAATTTGGGCCTTGGCATGTGGAACTTACTTTGACACATACCAAAGCACTGAAACGTTATTGCATACCAAATACATCCCCTCACCCCTAAGTACACTTTGGGTGCTGCAAAGAAGCTAAATTCTAAAACATTTCTCCATACAAATGTGAAATAAGTTATGATGTTGAATAAATGCCAGAAAACATTATGACCACACAGTGAAGTTGACCTTTTTGAAAAATACCACCACTTCATCAATTTATCCTAAGAGACATTTGTGTTGTCAAAATGAGTTAATGAATTACTGAATGACGGTTGAAAGCCTTTTCTGAAATCACAGTGACATTGACCTTAGACCTTTGATCCCCAAAATCTATGAGTCTAAGTTGACATTTGAACAAAATTTGAAGGAATTCCCTCCCAATGTTGTTAAGATCACATATTCATAAGAATGGTTGCGTGGACGGACTTTTATTTTTCTGTAAAAGCTGTGTTACTATTATATGTATGAGTAATAACAAGGTACTTCCATTCTCTCTTTCAAACACTGGGCACACACGCAGACACACTCAGTGCACTGAGATGAGCTGTGAGCAGAACACAGTGGGGGACAAGTGGGGACATGATGTCACGATGATGTCACATGATGTCACATAATGTCACGCGTGGTGGGTGATGAAATGAGTAAAACAGGAAAGTCCCTGTCTAAGAAGAAGACTTACATCACACACACACACACACACACACACACACAGAGCAGCATGATAATCCCCTTTCCTTCACTCGCTCACTCGTAACCATGGTAGCAAAGACAAGGCCAGAGCTCTCCATCTCTCCTTCTGTCCACACTTAACCACATATGCTATTAAACTGAAGTCAGGCCACACAACAAACATTATTAGACCACTCTTAGAGAAAACAAACAACAGCAACATCAGCACGTAAAAGCTGGTAGGTGTTGGACTGAAGATAAAGACATCCTATTTAGGACTTCTTTCCTGTATCTGTGTCACATGTACCCTTGAGGGGATTAACAGGAAGCCTGAGTTTATTAATTCAAATGATGGAAATATACACCTAAAGGGCGTCCTCCCTTTTGTACAGGCATGTTACACTAAGGTGACCTTATTCATTTATAGTTACGCACATGCCAAGATAAATTCATTCCAACAGTGTCCATGGTCACCGTTGGGCCAGCCGCACACACGATTATGTAAAAATGCCTCATCTATTTTGACGGCCATGTGAGTTCTCAGAACAAAACGATTAAAAATCTTTGATGGATTTTTGACTTGTCCGCACTTGAATGTAATATTAATCTGAATCTCAGTAGCAGAGAGTAATTTGGAGTTTACGTAGAGGAAGTGTCAGCAAGAATTATCACAACAATCACTATTTAGCTAATTTCAGCAATCTAGATGAAAAAAAAATGCAAATCTTCAACTCTGAGATTTTAGAGTTCTTGAACAATACGTTTGCTACTAGCTTAACAAAAAAACTTCCCTCTGTAAGAAAGAGGAACCTTCCTTCTACAATTCTTTTAAAAGACAGAGTGATCAATCTCATTTTGTTATTTATAGAACAGATGAACAGATTTAACATTGACAGTAGGGGGTAATTGTTAGTAATGTAATAAAACACCAAAATATGTAAATACTGGGCCCGGGTATAAAACTACCAGAATTACATGGAAAGTTTTTACTGATGGTAGCTGTGATTGAGCGGGGATGGTATTATTAAGACACACTGGCTATCAAGAGTCTGTGATCTGCTCCATCTAAACAAGCAGCATTTATCTTGTCTGGCTGTTTTCTAGATATGTAAAGCTTTAGGACCAGATTTGAACAAGAAACATCAGACCTGGAAAAAGTTAGTGCAGCATTTGAGGAGTGGACAGATTAAGAGATCTAATGATTTGGACTCAGACATCGATCCTGCCCGCTTACCATAAAAAAAAGTGTCATCGTCATGTATTTTTTTTTTGTTTAGTCTCTTTTTTTAGATTTCTTTTAAGTATCTATTAATTGTAATGTTGCTTTTTTGTTGTTTTCATTGTTTAAAGAGCACTTTAGAACACCATGGCTTCACTCGAAATTTAGTGAAAAGTAAACTGCAGAAAGCTCCTAACATGTCATACACCATCACCTACATGACTGTACCTTAATGGCCTTTAGGGAGCCGCTGAACAACATGTTGTGGGATGAGACCAGTGTGCATACGGGGTTGTCATGGGCACGGATGGTATTGACTTTCTGCAGGGTCTGGATGTCCCACACCTACGCAAGCAAGACGCACAAAAGAGAGGCAATGAAACATGCACGACTCAAACTGTTCAAGCTTGTGTTTCAAACGAAGAAACAAAGACGCAAATGATACTCACGATGATGGTGCAGTCTGCAGAGCCACTGTAGAGCCTGTTACTATGGAGACGAAAAAGATATCACCTAGTCACTCTCTGGATGAAAGGGCGATCATTGCCACTTGGCATGCAGCAATCACAGTGTATTGTTGTTTATGTACATATGTGCATTTTATTACCCCTGGATACACAGCGCCAACACGATGCCATCATGACCCTCAAGGGTTTTCTGACATTTGTAGGTGGTGCACGTATCCCACACCTGATCGGAAAAGGAGAGACAGATGCACATAATGCTAAAAAGGCAAAAAATAATAATAATAATAATAATAATAATTTGTGTGTTTATGTGTTATGTTTATGCCTTTTTTCAGTGTTGTGTTCTTGGGCAACTTTATTTAAATTAAAACAATGTGTTCCTCCAGATTTCCAGTACAACTTTGTGGGTGGTCTTTCTCAGGAAATAGGTTGGTGGAGGCCATGTGCAGGCCATAAATAACACTGTGCTTACTTACTAAATAAATAAATAAAAAGGAAGTTGGACTGGGCATGCTGAAAATGACATTCAGGAAATCAAGATTTTGACGGCTCTATGCTGCAACAGTAAATGTCAAGAAAATTAAACCAGGATCAATTTTTGAGCTTGCATGCCAATGTATGACTTTAATTCGGTGTTGAAGTTACCTTGATAGTCTTATCTGAGGAGCCAGAAAAGAGCAGGTCTCCAGTGGAGTAGACACACAGGCACCAAACCGGACCTTGGTGGCCAACAAACGTCCCCTTACACTTGAAGATCTGCTGGGGGTCGTATGCTACACACAGGCACAGAGAAGGGGTATAACTGGTCTTGTGATTTTCACTGGAAATTGAACATAAGAACACTTTAACTCAAGCTAAAAGAAGGATGATTAAAAAGGGACAGGGAGGTAGGTGAGGAGATAAAGGGGGAGACACATGGTAAAGGCAGTCGGTGGAAGAGAGGATGAGAACGTAGGAAATCAGACTAGATTACCTCCTCATCATGCAGATTTTGTGTTTTAACAGAACTTTAATGGCAATCATTGAAAACAACATTTCTTTTTAATTAAATGCTGATGATGATGAATTCTGATGAAGAGAGTAAGGAATTTAAAATATTGCACGCTGTAAACTTTCTTTTGTAATTGCACTAAACTACTTCTGACGGCAAACATTGCACACAGATATGTATAGGTTTGCACATATCACAATCTTTAGTTACCTGCACTCTTTCACATTCTGTTGTTTATATGTTATTAGATGCATTGAAGTTGTACAAATTATTTTTATTTTTTCCATACATTTTTGAAGATTTTTCAGAGATGTACTGTATTTATAGTATATTGAGTGAAATTTCCCAAATTGGGATTAATAAAGTGCATCTATCTATCTATCTAAAAGGAAGACAGACAGACACAGATACTTACAGCCAAGGATTCCCATGTTGAGCCGGGCATTGATGTGAGACAGTTCATCCTGAGTAGACAGACACAAGAAAATAGAGTTTGTTTCAATTTGTGTGGCAATCAATATCAACTTATTCTGATCCTTCAATTTAGCCGTTCACAATCCTGTTGAACGTGCACACACACACACTTACATTAAGCATGGATGCATCTCTACGAAATTCCATCAGGTCCTCACTGAGTTTACTCTGGTTCTCATCCAACACATCTGAAAAAAAAAACCCAAAAACAAAGGTATTATAGCTTTTACCAAAGGCGGGGGAAACTAATATAGTAATAAAAATGTGTTTAAGCAAGGTTGCCCATTAGTGTCGTAAAATCCTGTCCAATCAATATAAATCTATTGGCAGCTTGGAGGTCTTTGTTTCATATTTAATGTGTTGTAAGCAGAGTCACAGAGTCAACAACTCAGTTTTTATTTAAACTCAGCAACCATATTGTGACTAATGGCCCAAAATGCAGATCAAACAGAGTCCTTCATACACTAGCATACTTTTTAAATCTGTACAATTTCACCTAAATTTTGTTTAGTAGGTTTATGTAACAGTGATATTCCAATGCATAAACTTCCGCAGCATCACATTTTTTCTAATAGAAACACTTGTTAAACACATGGCTTGTTCTTGCAGCTGTAAAAACAGAGTAAGCTGCTGAAATGACCAATGATGTGAGCTGATGCTCCACTCTCTGACTAATTTGTACACACAGAAATGCTTTAACATCTCTTCACCAACAGCCCAGTCATTTCCCCGTCAAACTAAATCCTGCCTGTATAAAAAAAAAATGATTCCACCAGTAGCCTTTTTTAATTCCACTTACTTAAAGTCTGTTGTTACTGAAGTGTAATATCTCTGTGTCCAGAGGTTGTTATCCTTCAGAAATAGGTTTCTGTCTGAAAAAATAACCAGATTTCTCTTTGATCTGGCTCTATTTCTTAGCAGAAGGATGGCACAGATTTGATTTATTGGGTTTAAAAAGTGAATAAATCAGCAGAATTAATGTAGGCTTCTGTAAATAGTCGGTGTTCCTTGCTGTTCAATGCTGACTGGAAAGCAAAATGCATTTCATGGTTGTGGAAGAAGGGGGGAAAGACACTGGAGAGTGTCTGGTGAGTGAAACTTTCTATTGCTCAGTATATTATGGCTAATGTACAGTAAATATGTACAGTATTCAGGCTGTTCAGGACAAAAAAAACTAAAATCACACAGCAGATGAACTTTGTTTAATGCATGACAGAGCAAAGTTTCAACCTGGCATTCTGAGAAAAACTAGAGAGAATGTTCATACATAAACTATATGAGCAGATATTTGGCAACGTTACTATGACAACTGAAATGGCTTTCAACACTGCTTGGTCTTCTACTGCCACCACATTATAAAAGGCATGCAGGAAATGTCAGCAGTTAAATTGTTTGGTCACGGCTACAAATGCCTGCATCAAACTGATCTGATCAGTTGTTTCCAAAGGCAATTACATCACTGCATGGTCTCATATTCTCAGAACCTTATCTTGTGCTGGAATGAAGTCAAACAGGTCTTTTCAACCTGGTATAAAGAAGGTGATTTGTGGATTTTTTTTTGGGGGGGGGTCAATGTGAACCCAAAGAAACAATGTAAAAGAAATTATAATATATATAACTAGTTCAAGTATTCATTCCTTGACCACTTCTACAATGACTGCAGACCAGTGCTGAGATTTAACATTGGTCAGTGGTGGAACTGAAGAACTTCCTGATCTGTGTGTGTGTGTAAATCATTCAATGAGTTCCCCTAAAATGTTAACCATAAGAATGTATTTGTTTGATTGAACAGGCTGGTTAAATTGAAAATCGTCTTTCTCCACTGGATCTTACCAAATTTGAGCTCCAGGTTCTTCTCTAACTGATCCAACTTCTCAGATAGCTTGCCTAACATGGAGCGCAGGAAAGCAATGTCTTGGTCCTTTTGTGCCAGAGTCAGTTGCATCTCATGGAACCTAAAGAGAGATTTCAAGCAAACAGATCAGAGATAGAGACAACGAAGAGGTTTATATTCAACAGGAGTTTTTAAGTTCGTTCAAATTGTGCAAAGGACACTGAACACTTAAAAATCATTCAATATAAGAAAAAATAGATAGTGAACATTCAGTATGAGAACGTGTTCAACTTTTAGAGACTTTTTGTTTGAATACCTGTCATCAGTTTGCTGCAGAAACTCTTTCAGACCCTCAAATTTACACAACTCCAGGTGTGTTTCGTAAGTGTCCTGGTTACCGATGAACGTACAGCTATCAGGAAGGAAAGGGACAGGGTAACATATACTGTGTGGATAGCAGAAAGTGACTGACTTCATAAGCAACAGTTGATACAAAAATATATGAACATATGGTACTGAAAACGAAAGAGACATACAAGAAGAGGAACTGTAAATATTTGTACATACTCACCCATATTTGGAGTGTGGACACTTGATGTGCTCACACTCTTTGAGGTGAGCCTCCAGGTTCATTGTGAGCAGTGGAGGGCAGGAGGGGTTGTTGGGGCAGCGGACTGGCCTGTAGTCACAACTGGCCTCATGTTCTCTGCAGAGGTGTGGTGGAGTGGGGTGAGGAGTGGAGAAGAATAAATATGGTGCTACTTTACAGTTTGTCAAACAGCATATCGTCTCTCCCTTTCAGTCCTTACTTGCGTGCTGACAGCTTGATGGTGAAGGGGCAGCCCAGTGGGTCCACCTCGTATGCTCCAGGTTTCCCAGCCACTGTGGAGGTGGAGGCCGCCGCTACCCCTGCACTATTGCCTGTGGCCCTGCAGCCGTATTTACAATGAATGAACAGCTCGCCGATCTGCTCGGCCACCGCAATGTTGTTCACGACAACTGTTAGCTTAGCCGCATCCACTGGACACTTATCTGCGAGGAGAGCAAACATGGTCATAATTTCAGAAAAACTAGACTATAAACTACAGCCCTGGCATTACATAAAGATACAGCCAATATAAACGTTACTAGTGCCACCATGGTTTGACAGTTAGTCTCACCTGAAGTCAAGGCACATCGTCTGCAGAAGGTGTGCTGAGGAAGAAGAACACAAGGCTTGATGAAACTTCATGAGTCCATGTTTTCTTATTCTTATTTCAATACAGGACATTTTAACAACTGAACCTTCACTAAGCATAGCCTACAATTATTGATGTGCCCGTCAAGCCTTGCACAACAGATTTTACAATGATAACTGTGACTAAACATCAAAAGTCCTTTGAAAGAAGCAAGCTTGGGTCCCCAACTTTTCTGTCGTGTAAAGTCGCTGGATCGCTGCGCAGTTAAGACTTGGTGTCTTGTTATTAGGACTCTTAGAGCTGTTTTCAATGACTGGCTGGCAACAGGGGGTCACACATTACACGATCCTTCACCAGGGAAACCCCTGACTAGCTTGGTCTCCAAACTATGATTGGTCAAAAAAAAAAAAAAAAAAAAAATCACATTACGTTTCAGGAAAAGTCTAAAATTTCCACAGGTGAATTTCAAACGGACATCCGACAAAAACAAGTGCTATGGTCCTGTCTTTGAAGGGTTCACACTCTAAAATATTTTTACAGGACTGGAAAGCAGAAAAAAAAAAAAAATCAAAAGCAGGCAGAAAAATGGAGGATGGTGGACGGAGGGAGAAAGGTTGGAAAAGAAACCCACCCCACATGTGGTGATGACGGGGTCCTTGAAGACATTACAGCACAACTGGCAGCATAGTTTTACTGATGGCTGCTCAGCAAAAACCTGGGGCTCCTATGTACACACATACAAACACACTCAATTTGTCTCAAAACTGCATCTGTGAGCATATGTTCTTGATTGCTGATGTCGGAGGAATGTGTTTGCGCTGGGTTTCATACCGTGTCTTCCTCCTCCTCATGCAGAGAGAAAGTGGAGCGAAGAGAGATGTTGGACTCAGAATGGAGAGACCGGACTGAGATGGCTGAATCCGACCTCCGAGGAGTACCAATAGGAGGCTGAGGAAACAGGAGGAGGCGAAGCAGACAAGAGATCAAAACCTATTATCCTTCACATGTATACAACCCATCCACACAGATGTGTGGCATCCTTCACACAAGATACAGTTTGAAGTATAATTTAGACATTGATTTGTGATACAGATGTGAGGAATAACAATATAAAGAACAGAAACGGTCACTTTTATTAACAGATTCCAGTGTGGTTTTAACCCAAAGCTCCATAAAAATGACAAGCTTCGACGTAAATGTTGGTGTAACTTTCACGGGCTATGCTGGGACAACATAAAAAGTAAAGATATGTGACTTTACCATTCCCTCGTCATCATCACGGGGAGAGTAGGTCAGAGTACTGGAGGAGGAAGGAGTTCTTCTGTGCTGCTTGTAGGTTGTGGAACCTTCTGCTGGAAACATTTACAAAAAAAAGTAGAATAATACCAAGATTAAAAAAAAAGAAAGAGAAAGAGCCATGCAGCAAAATGGGGGGCAACGTGTATCACCTTTGGTCCCAGCAGCTACTGCCGAGAAGGTAGGGCCAAAGGAGGCCTCCATCATGCTCTGCAGAGAATACAGATTGATGGGTTGTACTGACAGTTAGGTGGCTAAGAGGCAGTACGTAGTTAAGCTCCAAGATTAG